>MIQA02023803.1:0-50058 GCA_001887855.2 Sclerospora graminicola
CCAGCCGCGGCAGTCCGAAGTCCCCGGACCAGCCGGCTTGTCGTGGAAGTCAGGCGTCCGAGCCAGTCTAGTACTATGCGAGAGATCCGAGTGACGAAGACATGGAGTCGGTGCAGTCCAAGCAGAGTGAACCCCGTGCCGCCCAGCCGAGCCGCCAGACAGGTCGCCGGACCGGACGTCGGCCAACGAATAGGAAGCTGTCTCTTAGCGACGTGGGTATGGAATCCGTTAAGTCGGCCAATTACCACTACGATCCGGATGACCTGGACCTGGAGATGGCTCGCCGAGCCAACATGGCTTCGGCCCAAGCTATTGATTCGGACTCAGGAGCGATTACAAGGGTGCGGATGTCAGCCACGTCCGAGCTAAAAGACTTCACTGGACGAGTCATGGACGAGGACCAAGCCCGAGGATGGCTGGGCAAGACGAAGTCGGCATTTATCAGAGACCGGACGCCGGACTATGAGAAGTGCCTGATCTTCGGAGACTTGATGAAAGGTCCAGCAAAAAACTGGATCCAACAGCTCAGCCGGGAAGTCCGAGTTAATTGGAAAGGATTGGCTGAGGCGTTCGGGGGACAATATTGTGGATCTGGAACATCAGCGGCGCGTCAATATTTCCACACAGAAGCGGCGGATGAGACTGCCTCGGAGTATCTCCATCGCCTAAATGTCGTGGCATGAGGGCGAATATACCGGTTAAAGAAGATGCCAGCCGGTCGGAAGCCGCTCGTGAACATGTGGAGCATTTATCGGCACGTTGGACGATCGGGAGCTGGTGGACCAGCTGGCGTTACTGCGATTGAAGAACACCACGGAGGTGGAATTAACGCTGCGCACTTACCAAAGAGGGAAAAAGCGAGGCCCCAAGGCGGCAGTTGGAACCGGCCGGTTCAAGGCACGTTTCAACTCAGATCAAGGAAGCCGGCCGCCATCCGCCAGGACGGCCCAAGCCGTCCGCATGGTCGTCCGAGCGTCGGATGCGACTAGCTTGGAAGAGGTGTAACAAGCTGTCTGGGGGCGAGTCTGAGGAGACACAGTACCGGTGCCTTTTCTCGGCGGAAGCCAGTCAGCCATCCAGGCTGCCAGCTGGGTCCAGCCAGCCGGAAGGTTTTCCGGCTCGAACTGACCAGGATTACCCCAGATGGAAATGTACCCACTGTAGGTCCATCAAGCATGACGACCGGAGCTGTTGGAAGCGGCTGACCTGTAAAAAGTGCGAAAGGAAAGGACATCCGCCGGAACACTGTTTGTTTACCTGCAAGACTTGCGGTGAAGTACACGAGGCGGGACTGTGCCCTATCGAAGAATTCTACAACCAGATGAAGAAGTGGTACGTCCCGACCAAGCAATGCTGGAATGCTGCCACCTGGAGTGGAAAAGATGTCAAACTAGATCGCTCTCCACTTGTATCTATGCATATGTCGGAAGGAGGATAATCAAGAAGCAAAGCAAAGCGTAACCGACAATACATGTAAGTTTGACGATTACGTCATCCGGTCCCCGGGCAGCACGGCTGACCCCTACCTGGTGAGCAGTATACGGACGGATAAGTATTCCCGGTCTGAAGTGCGAATGGAATTGAACCTGTTACCCGGCGCGTCGCGAGGGTATTAGAAATATCATTCACCGGATAAATGGTTCAAGCAAGCCAAGGCGGATGGAAAAATCAATAACCAGATGACTACCATGCTGTTCGACTCTGGCGCGGAAGTGTCTATCGTGGACACCACCTTTGCACGTAAGGTGGGGTGTGAGATAGACGAGACGAAGCGACAGGAGTGTATCGGCATTGGAGAAAGTTCATACATGACCCAAGGAAGGACAAAAATTAAGATTACGTTGGCTGGGTCTTTGGTGTATTACTTTACCGCCTGGGTAGGCAAGCTGTCCGGCAGGATGCAATCAATTTTGGGCATGGACTTTATGGTCCCGGCCGGCATACGGCTGGATTTATCGCATGAAACACTGACGTTGCCGGACGAGGTACAGATCCAGCTGGCCGGCCGGCGGCCTTTATATGGTGCCCACGTCCAGTTCCTCAAGTTAGGTCAGTTTGTAACGGTGCCAGTTGGAAAAGCGGTAGGAGTAATGTTACGACCACACGACAGGCGGAGTAAGTTATGGCTGACAAGGGGCGAGTGCTGGGTACTCTCGTTTGTTAAAGGGGGTGGTCATCTCAACTCTATAAGCGTGGCCAACATCTCGGAAAAGCCCCTCACCTTGCATGAAGACGTGATCATTGGCATGTGGCTGGCCGAGGACAAGGTGCCCCGCCGGCCGGGCTATGTCACTATTGGCTCAAGACGCTTTATCGAGTGGCAAAACCTGGCTTTTCAGGCAACCACCGATTTGGTCAGCGAAGAGGAAGAATTAGAAGAGGACCAGACGCCGATGGTGGCTAAACCCGAGTACCGAACCCCTTCTAAGATATTGACGCGGAGCCGGCCGTTATCCGGCGGAACGTATTGGCCGAGACTATGCCCCGATCGCTGAACTGGTTTTACCCACCCAGAGGAAGACGGACGAACGACGGAATCGGGAGAAAGGACAAAGCAGAGTTACAAATGCCGCCACCCCTGATGGCGGATTGTTTGATGACCGAGGTGAAGGCGGATCGACCCAGCCGGCCGATCAGGATCCCGAATTAGTCGAAGCTGACCAAGTCTGCATTCATGAAGGGAGCGAGCTATATGTTGAAGGCATGGAGGATCAGATGGCGGTGCTACCTGAGGTGAGAATGCTGCTGAAGATGCAAGGATGCGATGGTCGCCTCAGATTGGGGGAGTTCGAGGTTGACATTCAAGAAGAAGTTACTCCCCTAGAGGCTCCGCCGGGGGCGGATTACGGTACTGTGCCGGATTACGGTACAACTCACTGTAGTGCCGGCCGCTATACCCCGGCCGGAGCCGGATCGGATTATGGTGCAAGTCGCCATAGTCCGAGGAAGGATCATGGCTTCGACCATGATCCTAACAAACAAATGCATATTATGGATATAAAAGAAGAAAAAATTAAGAAGAAGAAGCGAAGTCGGATACGACCGAGTGGAAGCCGCCCGGATCGGACCAAATCCGATCCAGCCTGGCGGGCGGACCACAAGCGAGGGACGCTTTTCTGCCGCACTTCGAGAACCCGAGGCGTCAGATCCCATACCTGATCACCACTCCAAGGTTTTCGTGTGGCCATGTGAGCGGAAGTCGGCTTCCCCTGCATAACGACATACAGATCCATGAACGGTTGGTTCGGATTGTAGCTGTCGTCGTTTTCTCCGATCGACGATCGATCCGCGGGGATGAAGACGCCCGTAAAATTGGGTGGCGGGGCGATCGCTGCCCCAGTGGCCGTCGGAGGAATGTCAAGATCAGCCTGAGCCGATTGTTCCTCCTCGAGATCATCGTCATCGTCGTCATCTGACTCCAGCAAAGTAACGGCCTGGGCCAGCGAATTCACGCCCGAATAACTTGGTGCTTGCGTACGGCGATCAGTGCTGCGCGATCGAGCCAGAACAGACAACGTCCTCTCGTCCAGATCGGTTGATTCGTCATCCGATTCGACCACAAGACGTGATCGCTTGGCGGGACTCATCTTTTGCTTCGACGAGCTGGTCTGCTTACGCTTCCCAGAACTCGAGGCCGAAGGCGCTGATCTTGGAGTCGCCGGTGAACGAGATTGGGATGACGCAGGAGCTTTTGAAGTACTGATCACGGGCTGATCAGCACTACGAACGGGCAAAGAAGCGACCGAGGACGCGGGCGAAGGCGGGGCAAACGCTGGCGACTGTGGCGGTGTGCCAGATGGAGTAAACGAGCTGATCAACCCAGGAAGCCGCTGCAAGGCCGTCCGAACTGACCCTGAACCGGTGTCTGGTTTGGTCCACCTATCCATGGTCTGCACCGCGAGATTTTTCAGGTCAGCGTTATGTTGAAGCCAGGCACGATCATCGAGCTCTAGGGTTTCAAGTTTAACCCGAGCAAGATTAAGTCCGTGCCGGCAGTCTTCAGCACTTTCCGACTCTCGCACAACCTCTTCTGTATATCGGTACGGCCGATGCGAGAATCAGAAAGTTGTTTGGCCAAGAGCTGGACCTGTTCATCCGAATAGCGAGCCTCGATCTCCCGACGCTCTACGTCCTCGGCAGTGCGGATCTTGTCACGCAGCAGCTGATCACGGTCGAGACGGTGATCATCGATGCGTTGCAGATGATCTACCATCTCGACCATCGAACTCTTCATTGCCTCAATACGTTCATCTGGAAATAAACATGGAGAGTCAAATACGGATTACAGAAGAAGTGAATGAGATGAACGTACCCTGATCACGGATGGTGATAGCCATCGAGTCGATCAGCGACTGTAAGGAGGCGACGGTGTCCGAAGGCTTGGAAAGTCGCAGAGCAGCGAGGTCAGCCGACAACTGATCACGCTCCATCGTCACACCCTGAAAGCGATCAGTCAGGTCCCGCAGGTCTTGGTCAAGCCGGTCATGATCTTTGCCAAGCCGGTCATGATCTAGCCGGAGAGCCGACAGCTGGGCAGCCAGATCAGCGGAATCACGTGCCGAGGTATCAGCCGCGATCCGACGATCGGATAACTCAGCCGTAAGTGCCCGGTTGGTATCGTACAGAGAAACCAACTCGGGAATTGCACTTCGGAGTTCCGACCGTAGCCGACAAGCCTCCACGGGCCCCAACGTGAATGGGCCCGATCCATCTATCAGGCGAGTGAGCTGCTCCAAGGAACGGAGAGGGCGATCGGACGGAGGTCGAGCACGAAGACTCCAAGACGGTCGATACGAAGCGAGAGCAGTTGTCGGACGGATGAGGCTGGTCGTGATCGGCGTAGAAGTCGTGATCGGGGTGATCGCAGGAGTAGCCGAGCTGGAGACGGAGGATGAAGAAGCGATCGGGCGGGCAGCCAAAGAAGACGAAGAGGGAAGAGGAGATTGGCTTGCGTCGGCCATGGTGATCACCAGAGAGGAAGTTCAAAAGTGAGTGAGTCGAACTGCAGTCGTTGTGCGGCTACAGTTAGTCTCAGGGGCGGCTGTGGTGAAGCGATCAGAAAATATTGGGACTGAAGTGGACCACACATGGCCGTTTGATTGGTGACGATAGAACACCCATCAACATATGACGGTTGATGGGTGGGAAAAGGTCGATCATGATTAAGAAGAAAAGGTGGTGGCCAACGGATATTTACGACGTGGAGAACTCAGACAAGTATGGTCGTTAAGCCCAGTCCCAGGCACTGGCGGAATGATGGAGATCACGATCACGATCGTTATCACAGTCACTGAGTGGAGTTCTCGTGGATGTAATAAGAAATAGTGACCGTTGACGTGACGTACCAAGGGCAGGTGACCAGCCGATCTCCGAATGGTATAGTGGTTGAAGTTGGCTATGATACGAAGTTACGGCCTGGTCGGCCTGTCATGCTCGAAGAATGAAGATCAGATGAGGAATGAAGATCGGGCATGTGGATTGACAGGTTGTGTGAGCGATGTGAACTTTTGGTTGGTCCGAAGATGACGTGACAAGGGCTGATCAGCCGAGATCGATGCTGTATGGTTGTCCTGACGGGGTATAAAGACCGAAAGTGTGGTTTAGAAGACGAATTGAGTCGTGATGATGATGACCCAGAGCGTTGCTGAGGTGATCAAGGGCTGATCAGCCTGATCACCACCTGATCACTTGGTCGATCACTCTGGCGATCGTGATCAGGGCCGATCAGCCTCTGATCAGCGTTGATATGCAAGGGCAAGTAAGTTCTCGGTTTGGTCGGACTATATATGAAGTGAACAAGTGCTGAAGAGCAGGTCTCAAGTGGTTTCAAGGTCGTTTGTTGAAGATCAGGATGGGTTGAAGATCTTCTGAAGAGTCGGGTCGTGATCAGGGCAGAGTCGGTACAGGTCAGCTTGAAGGTGCAGCCAGGATGGGCAAGAGGGTGTTACGCAACCGTGCGACGAAGTAAATAGGTTCGAAGTAAAGGTCAGGCATGAGTTGATGTATGGTACACAGGTATAGGACATTGCATATATAATAACAGGTTTAGATTTTCCCCCTAAAGCAAAGAGTCGCTCCGCCACGTGTGCGGTCATTGGGAGCACAGGGTTGATTAGTCCCCTCTTGCTCATCTATTTCCCGGTTAAGACGCGCTTAGACGCATTTTGGCTTACCGGAAGACCCCCGACGGGTTTGTTTTAGGTGATCGAACCTCACCCTCAACGCGCACGTGTTTGGAACACGTTAATAATATTGGTAAAGGTTTTGTGGAGATAACGTTTGTGGATTACTGTGGAAGATCGTGGATTGATCGCATTTTCTTGGTTTCGTTATCTCTCTCTCTCATTGGCTGGCCTGATCAGACGAACTTTCCTGATCAGTGCCTAGATACTGAATAAGTGTCGACCCCAACCCGTTCTCCGGTGAAGATTTCCACCCGAGGACACCCCCCGTCTCGAGAAGGTCAACCCTCCGACCTGATCAAGATCATCGTTTTCGTCACCGAGTCCACCTAAGTGAGTGTAATCAGCCCCGATCAACGGGTACACAAGGTGAGATGAATTTAAACATAGATCCTGACGAGCATGAAGACCGGCCAGATGACCGGGAGGATCAGATCAGTCACCACAGTGGTGATTCATCTGATTCCGATGCTGATCAGGATCGACGGAGTACCCCCTCCGATAGTTGGTCGTCCGGGCCAGTGGGTATCCGGATTCCACCCACGACTTCGGTCATGGATTTGGAAATCGGCTCCACCACACTATCTTTGTGGGTCGGATAATCCGATTCCTGCCAATCCGGTCTCTTTAGGGGTCTGATCTCGCAGCTGTGTCCGTCGAGACGATCAACGTCTTGACGCAGACAGAGACTGGATTAGCTACCCAGTCTCTCACCCGTGACAGCCCTCCGAACTTAAGTTCAGAGGAAATGGCCCTTCCAGCCTTGAGCTGGAAGAAGTTCGTAAAGAACTTGCGCAATGATTAGATCGAACAGATCTGCGTCATTGTCGCATCTGATGAGGTTGTGGATATTCGCGAGCGAATATCCACTTTGCAATTAGAAGGCATCGGGAACGAACTCGTTCCCAATGAAAAGAACGCTGAGAACGAACTCGTTCCCAGTGATCAAACCAAAGTTCAGCGCTTTGAAGCGCAGAGCTGGGAGTCGCTTAAGGCGACTTCTCCGTACTACGAGGTACTTTGGGAATACGCTGACGTATTCCCAGAAGAAGTACCTTGTGAGCTCCCTAAAGATAAGGGAACTAGCACGAATTGATCTCGTCCGGCACGAAGTACTGTGTCACGCGGCAATGGCCATTGCCGCGTGACCAAGTCAAAGCAATCGACGAGTTCTTTGAAACTCGTCGCAAGGCGGGACATGTGCGGGAGTCTACCTCACCGCACTCCAGCCCCACCTTCTGCGTTAAGAAATCCACTGGTGGGTGGAGAATCGTTCATGCTTTCAATAAGCTGAACGCAGCCACGGTACCGGCGCAGACGCCGATACCGCGGAAGGATGTCATCATCGATGGCATGAGCGGGAGCACCGTTTTCAGTGCTCTCGACTTGAGGGATGGTTTCTACCAAATCCTCATGCGTGAGAAGGATATCCCTATCACGGCTGTAAGCACACCAAGCGGCATGCTTTGGGAGTGGCTTGTTATGCCACAGGGTCTTCGAAATGCCCCTGCCACTTTCAATAGATGCGTCACGCATCTATTGCGCCCGGTGCAAGAATTCGCACCGAGCTATTTTGACGACGTGTTCATCCATACAAAGGCTGATGTGGTGAAGTGACCCAAAAATTAACGGACTAATGATAGTGGACGCCCGTACCTGATTGGTGGAAATGCCGCCCTTAGGTGGATGCCCGGACCGGGGACGCGATCTGAGGGCCGCAGGATGTATCTGCTAGCGGTCGGACGGCGCCAGGCCTGGAACCAGGCCGGACGATCGCGACTGAAGACGCGGATAGTTGGGCTTGCGGGCTAAGCGGATGGGACGACCGCGGATGGCGGACGGCCGAGGTGGCGGATTGGTGGGAAGGCATGAGCGAAAAGGGGCCTGAAGGAGGATGAATGTTCTAGTGGATGTAGGAGGCACCCGGATCGGATGAGGAGCTACCAAGGAAGTGCTAGCGCCAGCGGCCAGGGAGCTCGGATAGATGGCCATCCGGCCGAGCCGGCCGGGTACAATGTACCAGCCGGGATGGTACCACCTAGGTTCGGTGTACCGGCCGGGATGGTACCATCTGGGGTTGGTGTACCGACCAGGCGGGCACACAAAAATCGGAGTTAACCGGGCTACTTCGGGTAAGACACATGACTGGTCAGCCGGGCTATTTGGGGTAGGTTACACAAAAGGGAGTATTGGATATAGGGATAAATCAGTATACGTTTCGCTTTCTTAGACACAAGTCGCTTTTATTGGTTCACAGCGGAGGGCTAACAAGGTCCCCTCTTGCTGTTATTGGTTTGCCCGGGGAAGGTTAAGTTAACCCACCGGAAGCCCCCTGACCGGGAGTCGCGGCGTCTTCGTATACTCACCTCAAGTCGCCCGTGTTTTGAACACGGTATTAAGTATTGGGAAGTGGTGACATTTTGGCCTTCTGTGGAAGAGTGTGGAGTTATATCTGCTTTACATACACATTTGGATTCTCCCTTCATTGTTATTGGTTTAGCTGGCCGATAGATTATTCTCGGTCCAGCCGGCACGATACAAAGTTCAAGTGTATTGCCCGACGAGCTCCCCGGTGACGATTTCCGCCCAGGAGCTACCCCTAGTCCTAACCCTCATCTCCCTATTTCGACGGATTTACACTTTTCGCCCTAGGGTCCACCAAGAGAGCAAACCACCCAGTACTGACGGGTACACAAGGTGAGCTTTCAACATGCAACATCCGAGTAGTCACGATCAAGCGGATGGAAGTGACCGATCCAGCCGGCCGGATGCCGGATCGGATCATGACTCGGATGGACGGAGTACCCCCTCCGACAGTCAGTCGTCTGGGCCCCCCATGGGTGTTCGCGTCTCAGGAAGAATTTCTGAGAGCGACTACACCACAATGGTGCCCGTGCCTGGATCTCTTGGCGACATTTTCGACACGGAAGTCATTTACTTCCGTGCCGGTTTCATTACTTTCACGGTGGGTGTATCCCACCGTGTGTAAATTCTCTATACCACGACCGCCATCGGTCGTAGTAGTAACTTCAACACGGGAGTGTTTTTCACCCGTGCTGCTCACATTACTAACACGCAACGACTCGTTCGTTGCGTGTGTAAGTTCCTCTGGTCTTTGTTCAGCAGGTGTACCATCCGCTGAACTAGTCGGATCAGATTTGGTGGTGCCATCGCTACCCACCAGACTGTCTGAATCTGCGGTTGTATCATTAGATACAGCCGGGTTACTCACAGGGTGATCAGATCCTGTGGGACTTCGCAGTCGATCGACAGGTTAACCCAGTCGATCGTTGGTTGATGCTTGGACATCCAAGGGATGCCCAAGATTACATCGAACTTGTCGTCAAAAGTCGAGGACAATGATTCGTCCTCGAACGACAAGTTCGTCTAACTCGAAGCGTGTGCGAATCACACGCTTTGGTATAGTCACGGTTGCACCTGTTGCTAACCGGACTGACAACATGCTTCGTGGAGATTCAATCTCCACGAAGTTCAACGACGTTAGAACCTCAGTTCTAACGAAAGGGTTTGACGCTCCTGTGTCAAACAGAGCACGCATGGGGACATCGTATCCATGCGGCTTAGCTTCCAGGGTGATGAGAGGTTTCTCTTCACCCTGCACATGCATGCTGATAGGACATAGTCCCGTCTGGGGCTATTATCCCCACATGCCCGATGTCGGCATGTGAGATAACCCATCCAGTAGGGTGCCCCGCTTCTACTGGTTGTTGCCATTTTTTGCATCAACAGAGGGTTGCCCCTGTTGATGGCACTTACCAGCGGATTGTCCAGTCCGCTGACTGCGTGGCGCCGGTCTCGGTGCCATGCATTCATGGGCGTAATGGCCTATCTTCGCGCATCTGTTGCAGCGAAGAAACTTCTTGTTCTTCGGTTGCCTCGGTGTCGAGGCAACTGCAACCGATAGTTCCATCGGTTCTGGACCTCGTCCGCCCGCGCCCTGGCACGGGTGTTGGTGTCTCGGGACGAAGTGTGAACTTCGTCTCAATGGGAAGTTGTTATTATTAACATGCTGCACTGGCGGCATGTTAAAGTCGAAAGGCGCTTGCGCCTTTCGACTAACCCCAGCATGCGTTCAGCAGCAACGCATGCTGAATTCCTCTCGGATGCTTTGATCTATGGCATTCCTCAGAGTCTTTGGGGGAACCCGATAAAGACTCTGTTTGATGGGACCGTCATTCAGTCCCTTCATAAAGCCAGTGACCTGCATGGCAGGGGGCACCGGCTCGTATACAATATTTGATAACAAATATTGTATTTTCTGAGCGTACGCATGTAGGCTCAGCTTGCCCTGCCTGAGTTCCATGAACCCTTCACGGCAGCTAAGCTCCATTTCTGGAGCTTCAAAGCTGAACTTTAGCTCAGCTTTTAAATCCTGATACGTCAGGAACGCAGATCCATCAGTGAATCTGCGGCTCATCGCCCATGCCCTGGCGCGATCGCCTAGGCATGTGGTGGAGAAATAAGCTTGTGAACGCGGGTCCACAATCTTTTGCGCAGAGAGGGCATCTTCCACCTCTGCGAACCACCTACGAAGGGGTTCACCCCCTTCGCCAGTAAAGGGCGGAATCCGCGCCTTTACCACTTCAACGCTCGCACTAGGTGCGGGCGCTGTTGCTGTTGATGTTTGCGAACGCAATATTGCGTTGCGTACTTGAGGATCAACATACATCCTCTTGAAACGGGTAACCGTCTCTAAGGACTCCTCCGGGGTTTAACCACGGAGTAGAGAGATGATCCCGGGCCCTATGGTCCGGATCATCTCGATCACAGTGGTCACAGCACTCTGTGACCAGTTAGGGAATTTTTCCCTGACTAAAATCTTGCGCGAGCTGACGCTCACGCTCACGATCGCTGGCTGTTGCCATGACAGTCAGCAGCTATTAAACCTTCGTTCCGCTAGTTAACTAGCGGAACGCGTCAGCAGTGGTCGTTTAGACGGACCACGAAGTGCTACCAGGTGTAACAGGCTAACTGTTACACGGCTTACACTGTAAAATTGCAGTGACGAAGCGTGCAATTGAGTAGGACCAAATGTAAATTTGGTCCTCCTTAGTTAATCTTAGATAAACTTAGTAAAAGACTAATTAATTTGTTAATTAATCACTTAAGTCTATATATAAATTAATATATATAAACCTAAAGCTACGTGTCAGGAAGAAGGTAAGTTTAAGAGTGAATATATTAATGAGTGTTTAAGAACTAACTAGTATAATTAGTTCTAGACTAATCATTGTAACATGTAGTATAAAGCTGATCTAATGATATCTTTATCATTAGATTACTTGTTAGATTCGATAATTGTATTAGAATTTGTTCTCAAGATGGACTATAACAACTGCTAATCCAATATTCGCATTCAGACATTAAGTCTGAAATTGAACTTTGATATTTCTACTTAAATATCACTTATGTAATGGCACCCCATTACAATAACCTTCTGTCAAGAAATGTCTTTTTCAGGTGATTCAGTGAACAGTCATCAGTTTTAGTGTATCTAATAAGCATGGACTCTATCTAATAGAAGAACGGGTAAGTAATTCAGGGTATTGGCTTAAATTAAAAGGGACGGACACAAAAAAATCCCTTTGGTACACATCAGACGTCTCAAGCCATATATTTCACGGATAAACGACCACAAGACAGTATTAAAGTCGAAGATAAGCTAGATCTGGAAGAAGAATTGATGCCAGAAGACTCCTGGTATGAACCCGGTCGAGTGATGAGTGGGAAGTCGAGAAAATTGTGGATTCTCACGCACACAAAATGGAAGAAGATAGCGAGAATATCTCACACAGTGGAAAGGGTTTGAAGAAACCACATGGGAAAATAAATGTAACCTCACATGTACCGCGTTGCTATATGAATATGACGCCAAGGAAGCATACGAGAATCGAATGAAGGTTGCACAAACAGCAGACAAATGCGAAGACGCCGAGTCGACGGATGAATAGTGCAGAGTGAATTTATTATGAGTGGTTTAGAGCTATTTACTATGAAAAAACCTTAAGTATTCATAAAAACATGCTATATAAAACTGATCTACTAATAATTTTATTATTAGATCCCCTCTTGGATTCGGTATTTACATCCGAATCGGATTTCCTTGTGGATTATAGTAACCTATAATCCAATATTCACATTTCGGACAGTAAGTCTGAAATTGAACTATAATATTTACAATTAAATACTCCTTCCGTCCCAAAGTTATTGTCCGATTCACGGTTTTTTAGCGTCCCATTTTTATTGTCTTATTTTTATTTATGAAGTGCTACAGTCGATCGCAATGAATTCTCTTCTATTCCGGTGCTCGTGAAGGTAGAAATCTCATAATATATAGTACTTGCTCATGAAGATAGACATGGCATCGTTTAGAGAGTACAGTACTTGCTCGCAGGCCTTTTCAGATCAATGTGCTGAACCGGACCCCGGTTGATGTTGCATGGAGATAAGAGTGTAATGGGTGCCATTACATAAGTGATATTTAAGTAGAAATATCACAGTTCAATTTCAGACTTAATGTCTGAAATGTGAATATTGGATTATAAGTTGTTATAATCCACTATGAGAACAGATTATGATATCATTATCGAATCTAAGAAGTAATCTAATGATAAAAATATCATTCAGACCAGCTTTTTACTACATGCTTGTATGATTAGTTTATATTTAATTATAGTTATTAACACTAAACCACTCATAATATAATCACTCTTGACAAGTAGCCTTAAGTTATATATATTAATATATATACACTTAAGAGATTGATTAATAAATTAATTAGTCTTTACTTATAAGTTTATCTAAGGTAAACTAAGCAGGACCAAATTTACATTTGATCCTACTCAATTGCACGCTTCCTCACTGCATTTTTACAGTGTAAGCCGTGTGACAGTTAGCCTGTTACACCTGGTAGCACTTCGTGGTCCGTCGAAACGACCACTGCTGACGCGACTAGCGGAACGAAGGTTCAAGTGCTGCTGGCTGTCATGGCAACAGCCAGCGATCGTGAGCGTGAGCGATCGTGAGCGTCTGCGTCAGCTCGCGCAAGATTTAGTTATGGAAAAATTCCCTAACTGGTCACAGAGTGCTGTGACCACTGTGATTGAGATGATTCGGACCATAGGGCCCGAGATCATCTCTCTCCTCCGTGGTAAAACCCCGGAGGATGCCTTAGAGACGGTTACCCGTTTCAAGAGGATGTATGTTGATCCTCAAGTGCGCAACGCAATATTGCGTTCGCAAACATCAACAGCAACAGCGCCCGCACCTAGTGCGAGCGTTGAAGTGGTAAAGGCGCGGATTCCGCCCTTTACTGGCGAAGGGGGTGAACCCCTTCGTAGGTGGTTCGCAGAGGTGGAAGATGCCCTCTCTGCGCAAAAGATTGTGGACCCGCGTTCACAAGCTTATTTCGCCACCACATGCCTAGGCGGTCGCGCCAGGGCATGGACGATGAGCCGCAGATCCACTGATGGATCTGCGTTCCTGACGTATCAGGATTTAAAAGCTGAGCTGAAGCTCAACTTCGAAGCTCCAGAAATGGAGCTTAGTTGCCGAGAAGAGTTCATGGAACTCAGGCAGGGCAAGCTGAGCCTACATGCGTACGCTCAGAAAATACAATATTTGTTATCAAATATTGTATACGAGCCGGTGCCCCCTGCCATGCAGGTCACTGGCTTCATGAAGGGACTGAATGACGGTCCCATCAAACAGAGTCTTTATCGGGTTCCCCCAAAGACTCTGAGGGATGCTATTGACCAAAGCATCCGGGAGGAATTCAGCATGCGTTCATCAGCAGCGCATGCTGGGGTTAGTCGAAAAGCGCAAGCGCCTTTCGACTTTAACATGCCGCCAATGCAGCATGTTAATACTAATAACTTCCCATCGAGACGAAGTTCACACTTCGTCCCGAGACACCAACACCCGCGCCAGGGCGCGGGCGGAGGAGGTCCAGAACCTATGGACCTATCGGTTGCAGTTGCCTCGACACCGAGGCAACCGAAGAACAAGAAGTTCCTTCGCTGCAACAGATGCGCGAAGATGGGCCATTACGCCCATGAATGCATGGCACCGCGACCGGCGCCACGCAGTCAGCGGACTGGACAGTCCGCTGGTAAGCGACATCAACAGGGGCAACCCCTGTTGATGCAAAAAATGTCAACAACCAGTAGGGGCGGGGCGCCCTACTGGACGGGTTATGTCACATGCCGACATCGGGCATGTGAGGATAATAGCCCCAGACGGGACTATGTCCTGTCAGGGTGAAGAGAAACCTCTCATCACCCTGGAGGTTAAGCTGCATGGAAACGATGTCCCCATGCGTGCTCTGTTTGACACAGGAGCGTCAAACAATTTCGTTAGAACTGAGGTACTAACGTCGTTGAACTTCGAGGAGATTGAATCTCCACGAAGCATGTTGTCAGTCCGGTTAGCAACAGGTGCAACTGTGACTATACCGAAGCGTGTTATTCGAACACGCCTCGAGTTAGACGAACTATCGTTCGAGGATGAATACATCGTCCTCGATCTTGATGACAAGTTCGATGTCATCTTGGGCATCCCTTGGATGTCCAAGCATCAACCAACGATCGACTGGGTAAACCTGTCGATCGACTGCGGCGGTCTCACAGGATCTGATCACCCTGTGAGTAACCCGGCTGTATCTAACGATACAACCGCAGAGTCAGACAGTCTGGTGGGTAGCGATGGCACCACCAGATCTGATCCGACTAGGTCAGCGGTTGGTACACCCGCTGACCAAAGTCCAGAGGGACTTACACACGCAACGACTCGTTCGTTGCGTGTCAGTAATGTGTGCAACACGGGTGCAAAGCACTCCCGTGTTGAAGTTACTACTGCGACCGATGACGGTCGTGGTATAAAGAACATGCACACGGTGGGAAACACCCACCGTGAAAAGAACGAAACCGTAACGGAAGCAAATGACTTCCGTGTCGAAAATATAGAACTCACGACTGAGGGTAGTCGTGAGTGCATGAGCACCATGGTAGACAGTGGTCACCATGAGGAGAAGGCCTTGTGCACGAGTGATGATCACCGTGCAACAGATCAGACGAGTGCGTCTGATCTCGCAGCTGTGTCCGTCGAGACGATCAACGTCTTGACGCAGACAGACACTGGATTAGCTACCCAGTCTCTCACACTTGACAACCCTCCGAACTTAAGTTCAGAGGTGATGGCCCTTCCAGCCTTGAGCTGGAAGAAGTTCGTAAAGAACTTGCGCAATGATTAGATCGAACAGATCTGCGTCATTGTCGCATCTGATGAGGTTGTGGATATTCGTGAAGGAATATCCACTTTACGATTATAGGGCATTGGGAACGAACTCGTTCCCAATGAAAAGAACATTAAGAACGAACTCGTTCCCAATGAGCAAACCAAAGTTCAGCGCTTTGAGGCGCAGAGGTGGGAGTCGCTTAAGGCGACTTCTCCGTACAACGAGGTACTTTGGGAATACGCCGACGTATTCCCAGAAGAAATACCTTGTAAGCTCGCTAAAGATAAGGGAACTAGGCACGAGATTAATCTCGAGCCCGGCACGAAGTACTGTGTCACGCGGCAATGGCCATTGCCGTGTGACTAAGTCAAAGCGATCGACGAGTTCTTTAAAACTCGTCGCAAGGCGGGACATGTGCGGGAGTCTACCTCTCCGCACTCCCGTCCCACCTATTGCGTAAAGAAATCCACCGGTGGGTGGAGGATCGTTCATGCTTTCAATAAGCTGAACGCAGCCACGGTACCGGCGCAGACGCCGATACCGCGGAAAGATGTCATCATAGATGGCATGAGCGGGGGCACCGTGTTCAGTGCTCTCGATTTGAGGGATGGGTTTACCAAATCCTCATGCGTGAGAAGGATATCCCTCTCACGGCTGTAAGCACTCCAAGCGGTATGCTATGAGAGTAGCTTGTTATGCCACAGGGGCTTCGAAATGCCCCTGCCACTTTCAATAGATGCGTCACACATCTATTGCGCCCGGTGCGAGAATTCGCACCGAGCTATTTTGACGACGTGTTCATCCACAGTAATGCTGAACATGGTAAGACTGATGTAGATGTTCATAAAGAACATCTACGTCAGGTGTTAGAGCTTTTGCGCAAGCACAAGCTCTATGCAAACTTGAAGAAGTGCACCTTTGGTGCACCTGAGATACCCGTTCTTGGCTGCTTTGTAGGCAAGAACGGAGTGCGCCCCGATCCAGAAATGATCAGGGTGATCGTTGAATGGCCTATGCCAAACAACGTCAAGGAACTTCGAAAGTTCCTTGGGTTGGCGACATACTTGCACAAATATTCGTGCAATTATGCCAGTTTAATTCGACCTCTTTCTCAATTACTTAAGAAAGATGTCGAATGGCACTGGGATACCCAGTGCCAAGATGCATTTGATGCTGTCAAGCGTAGCTTGACTGAAGCCCCCGTCTTGGCAATAGCCGATAACGAGCGACCGTTTCACGTCGTTTGCGACGCGAGCGATTTCGCCATCGGCTGCGACTTGATGCAGCGCGATCACGATCATCGGGATCGCGTGATTTTCTATCAATCGCGTCAGTTGCGCCCAACCGAGCGCAACTATCCGGTGCATGACAAGGAACTCCTTGCCATGAAATATGCACTGGCAAAGTTTCGGATCTATCTCTTAGGAGATAGACCGTTTGTGGTTTACACGGACCATGCGTCGTTACGCACGGCCGTGAATTCACCACACATCTCCCAAAGAATGGCACGTTGGCTGTTATTCTTTGCTGAAAACAACTTCACGGTTGAATACAAAGTTGAACGCGATAGCGGATGCGCTATCACGACGCCCCGATTACGAGGCAAAACCGTCTGTAATGGAGGCAACCAGTGCAAACGCAATACGTTGCACTGCTCTGTCGTCGTCACTCGTACGACAGGTACGTCAAGCGTACGAAACAGACGAGGAAACTCGCCTGCTGATTGATTACCTAAGTGATCAATCTGATAGGAGCGCAAGGAACTTCCAGAGTTCCTTCGCGCTTGCGTGCATCGTTATCGATTGCACGATGGTCTGTTGCTTTATAGCACAGACCAAGATGATGTTAGTCGCAATGCGTGCCAAACGACGATGATCTCAAACATCAAATTTTGTTTGAGTACCATGATGCACCGATTTCGGGGCATCAAGGTCGAGAGAAGACGTATGCTTCTCTCGCACGCGATTTCTACTGGCGTAACCAGTATAAATGGGTACGCAAGTACGTACGCGCTTGCGAGATATGCCAGCGCGTCAAGCCTGCACAATCCGCGCAGGCTCCCCTCCAATCTCTGCCGGTTCCGACAGAGTGTTGGAAGTCCATTTCCATGGACTTTATCTTTGGTCTTCCGGCTGATCACAGCCGGAAACAGGCATTGTGGTCTTTGTAGACCGCTTCAGCAAGATGCATCTTGCTGGTGTCAGCGAATGTCACCGCTGCGCAAACGGCGCGGATATTCGTTGACACGGTATTCCGTTTACACGGAATGCCGGAAAACATAATCTCGGATCGTGATCCGAGATTCACAGGACGTTTCTGGCAAACAACGTTTGCGTTGCAAGCAATGGCTGCAGACAACGAAAAAAAACCACCTACTGCTAATAAAGCAGTAGATGAATTCGTATTACAGCGCCAAGCTGTAATACGCTATGTAAAAGATGCACTTGCTACCGCTTTTGACAAGCAGAAGCACAATGCAGACAAAAACGGAAGGAAAAACACAAATTCCTTTCAAAAAGGTGAATTAGTTATGTTATCTACAACTAATTTGCCTACACATGCAATCAGCAGCTTCCCTACGCGGAAGTTGCTCCCTAAGTTCATTGGACCCTTTAAGGTCCAAAGCGTAAAGGGGAATGCCTATACTTTAGACATTCCCGCGGCCATGCGCCTTCACCCAACGTTTTACGTTGGGAGGCCCATGCCGTACCAATCGTCTACGTCTTCGGACGAGACGCATCGCCACGGCGAATGCTGTGCTTCTTCAAGTCTCCCAAGAGAGACTTGTAATCGGTCTCTAACCGATTGTGAGAAGTCTGGAGAGTTTCCATCTCCGACTTTAGTCGATCAATCTCGACCAGCAGAAGATCATTCTTCTGCTGCATCACGAGATGCGCGTTCAGAATGTCGCGAATCTCGTCCCGATGATAACGATAAGTTTTCATCGAGTGGCACATGTCCTCGCTCAAGACGTTACAGTGCTTCTCGAGCTTGCGGAGCTGGTAACCATGCTCCGCAACAACAACGCCGAGGGAATTATCAACCCCCGCCGCCCCTGATTGACAGTCAGGGGAACAAGCGTTACATTCTCGAGCGCTTACTATCGAAGCGCTCGGTTCCCTATAAGAAGGGGCAGCGTACCGAGTATCTGGTACGCTGGTTGGGATATTCCCAAGAGTTTGACTCTTGGGAACCGATTGAGGTGCTAAGGGCGGATGCCCCTAACCTCCTGCAGGTGTTTGAGAAGGAAACTTCTCCTCAAACTCAAAAGAAGCATCAACACTAGGTGTAAATGGCTGCAAAGCATCGGTACTAGGTGCCGATGCATTAAGAGCATCAATGAGGCTCTTAACACTAGCGGGTACTGAGTAACCTCGGTACCCTCTTAGCTCCTTTTCAGTAAGACGAGGAGCTCCTTTGGGACAACAAGGGCACTTCATGTTAGAAGGAACTCCGCAAGAGAGTCCTTCTCTAATGCAAGTAAAACAGATAAACTCCATTTTACCTGAGCGTGAGTGCTTTAAGAAGCGCTCGCGGTTTACGTGAATTTTGTTCACGTATTCGTCGGGACCTTTGTTGTAATTTTCAACAAAGGCATTCCAACTTTGAGTAAGGGCGTCCTTATCGTCCTTATTCTTGCGCGACCCTTTCCGGTTCGTATAATAACAAGCCTGATAGAAAAGGTCGATGAAGTACCGACGTCTATCGTCGGTACTGCGATCAAAATGATGATTGCGAAGGTCTTTGCAATCATCAAGCGCGATGATGTCAAATAACAGATATTGACAATCGCGCTTGGTGTGCCCACCACTTCCGGGCGCAAGTGTCCATGCTGGGGTCCAAAACCCCACTTTGTACGGAACATGGCGTTCCGTACAACATGGTGATTCAGAAGCAGCGTAAGCCGCTTCTGCGCGTTGTTTCTTGGCAGGTGGAGCACCACCTGCCACCTCAAAGTCGTCTTCGCTACGACCAGGCGAATGACGAGGACCAGGAGGAGCTTTACGCTCCTCATACCACCGTTTGACGGAGTTGTCGCTGTCGTAATCGACGGCGTCAGACTCTACTTCGCCATCACTTAACGGCGAAGCAATTCTAGCAGGCTTAAGCTCGCTAGAATCGTTGGCAGGGACGGTGTCGTCCTCGCCCTCTTCTTCGGAGTCAGATGACTCTCCGAAGAGCGGATTGGGCTTCTTAGCCACCCGCCTTACGGCAGGTGGAGGCACGGAAGATGTTGCATTCGCGACATCTTCCCGCCCTCTCTTAGACACTGCTTCCGCAGCGTCTACTACGAGAGACAATGGGTCTCTCGGCTTTGTCTTTCTCTTCGACGCTACATTCGTAGCGTCGGCATTCGATGACACCTCTGCACGTGATGCAGAGGTGGAGGCTGCTTTCGCAGTATCGACAGCGCCCTTAAGAGCGCCGCCGCGTTTACCGACCATTTGTTCTCTTATGGTCGTTTGAGGTTAATAATAAAATATCGATATGACCAACAAGTGCCACCATTCGATTGGCCAATATTACTTTATATTATTGGCCAACCAGCTTGAGTGGGGGGTGATGTAATGGGGTGCCATTACATAAGTGATATTTAAGTAGAAATATCACAGTTCAATTTCAGACTTAATGTCTGAAATGTGAATATTGGATTATAAGTTGTTATAATCCACTTTGAGAACAGATTCTGATATCATTATCGAATTTAACATGTAATTGTGGTGAAGTGCTCCAGAAGTTAACGGACTAATGATGATGGATGCCCGCACCGGATTGGCTGAAATGTCACCCTTAGCCGGATGCCCAGACCGGTCAGTAATAAGATGCAATCTGGGGCTGCCAGGCGCACCTGCAAGCGGCCGGACGGCGCCCGGCCGGAAATCAAGTCGACGGACCTGACAAGGGGCGTGGATAGTCGGACAGGCGGGCTGAGCAGACGGGAGGACTATGGATGTTTGGCGGCCGAGGCGCGGATGGCGGACGGCCGAGATGGCGGACTGTTTGTAAGGATGGAGTGAAGGGAGCCTGAAAGAAGATGATTGTTCTAGTGGATGGAGTAGGCCCCTGGATCGTATGAGAGGCTGCCAAGGAATTGCTAGCGTCAGCGGCCGAGAGGTGCGGATGGCTGGCTATCCGGCCGAGCCGGCCGGGTACAATGTACTATTCGGACTGGTACCATATGGGTTCGGTGTACCGGCCGGGTTGGTATACGAAGTCGGAGTTAGCCGGGTTGCGTTGGGTAAGGTACATGTCTGGTCAGCCGTGTTATTTGAGGTAGGTTACACAAAGGGAGTATTGGACATAGGATAAATCAGTATACGTTTCGCTTTCTCAGACGCAAGTCGCTTTTATTGGTTCATGGCAGAGGGCTAACAAGGTCCCCTCTTGCTGTTATTGGTTTGCCCGGGGAAGGTTAAGTTAACCCACCGGAAGTCCCCTGACCGGGAGTCGCGGGGACTTCGTATACTCACCTCAAGTCGCCCGTGTTTTGAACACGGGATTAAGTATTGGGAAGTGGTGACATTTTGGCCTTCTGTGGAAGAGTGTGGAGTTGTATCTGCCTCATATACACATTTGGATTCGCCCTTCATTGTTATTGGTTTAGCTGGCCGATTGATTATTCTCGGCCCAGCCGGCACTATACAAACTTCAAGTGTCTTATTGGTTTAGCTGGCCGATCGACTATTCTCGGCCCAGCCGGCACTATACAAAGTTCAAGTGTATTGCCAGGCGAGCTCCCCGGTGACGATTTCCGCCCAGGAGCTACCCCTAGTTCTAACCCTCATCTCCCTATTGGACGGATTTACACTTTTCGCCCTAGGGTCCACCAGGAGAGCAAACCACCCAGTACTGACGGGTACACAAGGTGAGCTTTCAACATGCAACATTCGAGCAGTCGCGATCAAGCGGATGGAAGCGACCGATCCAGCCGGCACGAAGCCGGATCGGATCATGACTCGGATGGACGGAGTACCCCCTCCGGTAGTTAGTCGTCTGGGACCCCGTGGGTGTTCGCGTCTCAGGAAGATTTTCTGAGAACGACTACACCACAATGGTGCGCGTGCCCGGATCTCTTGGTGACCCTGGATATCACCGCGAGTCCCTAGCGGGCGAAAGACCTAAACCTGTCAAATTTGTTGACGATGTTGTGTCGGGTGCATTGGGGGAAGGCATATCGCCCCCAATGCTGCTGAAGATGAAAGGATGCGATGGTCGCCTCGGATTGGGGGAGTTCGAGGTTGACATTAAAGAAGAAGTTACTCCCCTAGAGGCTCCGCCGGGGGCGGATTACGGTACTACTTACTGCAGTGCCGGCCGCTACACGGATGGAGCCGGATCGGACTATGGTGCAAGTCGTCATAGTCCGAGGAAGGATCATGGTTCCGACCATGATCCTAACGAACAAATGCATATTATGGATATAAAAGAAAAAATCAAGGAAGAAAAAGCGGAAGTCGGATACGACCGGAGTGGGAAGCCGGCCGGATCGGGACCAAGTCGCGATCTGGCCCCCCTACCCCTAAAGAAACCGGATTGGCAGGAAGTGGATTATCCGACCCACAAAGACAAACCGCGCTTCGAAGAGGAAGAAGAGAAGCAGGACGGCCTATCGACGGATATAGACTTGGAGCGTGCTTTCCATCTTCACGAGTTGGGGCAATTCTTGCGGACGGATAAGGTGCTGAAAATAACACGGCCGAAGATCATAGGCGGATTGAAAGGTTCCGTCTCTCCCCCAACTCTCTCAGACGGCCACGTGTCCCTTATTAGAGGACTATTCAACCAACTCAAACAAGCCGGCATTAACACCGGTGTGTTTGATCCGAACGAGTTGTTTGATCTGAAGATGGACAAGTTGAAGGAGGAGACCAGCGCCCTGCGTGACCACTTGGTACCGCTAGTGGGTTGCTCGCCGCCGTCGAAAAAGACGACAGCTACGACTGGAGTAGCGCCGTCCACGCCGCCGGCGACAAGCAAGCCGGCCGGGATACACTCAGGCTCTTCGCAGTACGAGTCTGCCCCTTCGGAAGCAGATTCATCTGATTCATCGGTGGGTATCACACGCATGACGCTTGGCCCAAGGGGAGCAGCGCGTGTGGCGACAGCCATGAGACTTGGAGGACGCGAGGATCCGGGTATGCCCGAGCGGAAGAACGCCGGCCAGTACAGCGTACAGGCCTGGCGGACAGCGACAGCGGATCCAAAACCGAAGGAGGAAGACTAAGACGCGGATGGGCGGATTAAGAAGGAACGTCAATCAGGCAGCCCAGCCTCAAGTCGCTCCTCAGGTGCCGGATCACCTGCAAAACATGTTCTCGGCGATGATGGAGCGATATTTGAAGGAGCAACGTCGGCTGAGCGCCAGCCGTGGCAGTCCGAAATCACCGGACCAGCCAGCTCATCGTGGAACACAGGCCCCCGGACTAGTCCAGTACTATGCGAGGGAGCCGAGTGATGAAGACATGGAGTCGGTGCAGTCCAAGCAGAGTGAACCCCATGCCGCCCCGCCTAGCCGCCAGACAGGTCGCCGGACCGGACGTCGGCCAACGAACAGGAAGCTGTCTCTCAGCGATGTGGATATGGAATCCGGTAAGTCGGCCAAGTACCATTACGATCCGGATGACTTGGGTCTGAGGATGGCCCGCCGAGCCCATATGGCCTCGGCCCAAGCGTTTGACGCGGATTCGGGGGCGATCACGAGGGTGCGAATGTCGGCCACGTCCGAGCTGAAAGACTTCACCGGACGCGACGCGGACGAGGACCAGGCCCGAGGATGGCTGAGCAAGACGAAGTCGGCATTTCTCAGAGACCGGACGTCGGACTATGAGAAATGCCTGATCTTCGGGGATTTGATGAAAGGTCCAGCGAAAAACTGGATCCAACAGCTCAGCCGGGAAATCCGAGGAAATTGGAGGGGATTGGTCGGTGCGTTCGAGGAACAATATTGCGGATCTGGAACATCAGCGGCGCGACAATACATCCACACCAAGAAGCGAGCGGATGAGACCCCCCTGGAGTATCTCCATCGTTTAAATGTCGCTGGCATGAGAGCGGATATCCCCGTCAAGGAAGATGCCAGCCGGTCGGAAGCCGCCCGTGAACATGTAGAACATTTCATCAGCACGTTGGACGATCGGGAGCTGGCAGACCAGCTGGCGTTACTGCGGTTGAAGAATACGACGGAGCTAGAATTGACGTTGCGCACTTACCTAAGAGCGAAGAAGCGAGGCCCCAAGGCGGCAGTCGGAACCGGCCGTTTCAAGTCCCGATTTAACGCGGATCAAGGAGGCCGGCCGCCATCTACCAGGACGGCCCGAGCCGTCCGCATGGTCGCCCGAGAGTCAGACGCGACCAGCTCGGAAGAGGAGTATCAGCGATCTGGGGGCGAGTCTGAGGAGGAACAGTATCGGTACCTTTTCTCGGCAGAAGCCAGTCAGCCGTCCAGGCTGCCAGCCGGGTCCGGTCAGTCGAAGGGTTTTCCGGCTCGAACTGACCAGGATTACCCCAGGCGCAAATGCACCCACTGTGGGTCCATCAAGCATGACGACCGGAGCTGTTGGAAGCGGCTGACGTGCAAGAAGTGCGAGAGGAAGGGACACCCGGCGGAACACTGCCTGTTTACGTGTAAGACTTGCGGGGAGGTGCATGAGGCGGGACTGTGCCCAATTGAAGAATTCTACAACCTGATGAAGAAGTGGTACGTCCCGACCAAGCATGCTGGAATGCTGCCGCCCGGAGCGGAAAAGATGTTAAACGAGATCGCTCGCCAGGTTGGAATCTGGTTCGAGCCGAGCGGTCTAGTGTTAGTATCTATGCATATGTCGGTAAAGAGGATAATCAAGAAGCAAAGCAAAAGATAACCGACAATACATGTAAATTTGACGATTACGTCACCCGGTCCCCGGCCGGTACGGCTGACCCCTTCCTGGTGAGCAGTATACGGACGGATGAGTATTCCCGGTCTGAAGTGCGAATGGAATTGAACTTGTTACCTGCCGACTCGCGAGGTTATTGGAAGTATCACTCGCCGGATAAATGGTTCAAGCAGGCCAAGGCGGATGGAAAAATCAATAACCAGAAAGCTACCATGCTGTTCGACTCGGGCGCAGAAGTGTCTATCGTAGACACCACCTTTGCTCGTAAGGTGGGGTGTGAGATAGACGAGACAAGCGGCAGGAATGTATCGGCATTGGAGAAAGCTCATACATGACCCAAGGAAGGACAAGAGTCAAGATTACGTTAGCTGGGTCGTTGGTATACTACTTCACCGCCTGGGTAGGCAAGTTGGCCGGGCAGGATGCAATTTTGGGCATGAATTTTATGGTCCCGGCCGGTATACGGCTGGACTTATCGCATGGAACATTGACGTTGCCGGACGAGGTACAGATCCAGCTGGCCGGCCGGCGGCCCTTATATGGCGCCCACGTCCAGTTCCTCAAGCTAGGTCAGTTTGTAACGGTGCCAGTGGGAAAGGCGGTGGAAGTAATGCTACGGCCGCACGACCGACGGAATAAGTTATGGCTGACAAGGGGCGAGTGCTGGGTACCATCGTTTGTTAAAGGGGGTGGTCATCTCAACTCTATAAGCGTGACCAACATCTCTGAAAAACCCCTCACCTTGCATGAAGATGTGATTATTGGAATGTGGCTGACCGAAGATAAAGTGCCCCGCCGGCCGGGCTATGTCACTATTGGTTCAAGACGCTATATTGAGTGGCAAAACCTGGCTTTTCAGGCAACTACCGATCTGGTCAGCGAAGAGGAAGAATTAGAAGAGGACCAGACTCCGATGGTGGATAAACCCGAGTACCGGACCCCTTCTAAAATATTGACGCGGAGCCGGCCGTCGCCGGATCCGGCTGAATGTATTGGCCGAAGCTACGCCCCGATCGCGGAACTGGTTTTGCCCACTCAGAGGAAGACGGACGAACGACAGAGTCGGGAGAAAGGACCAAGCAGAGTTGCATATGCGGTCAACCCCGATGACAGATGGTTTGACGACCGAAGAGAAAGCGGATCAGCCCAGCCGGCCGAGCAGAATTCGGAAATAGCCGAAGGCAGATCGGCCCAGCCGGCCGAGCGGAATTCGGAAATAGCCGAAGGCGGATCGGCCCAGCCGGCCGAGCGGAATTCGGAAATAGCCGAAGGCGGATCGGCCCAGGCGGCCGACCAGAATTTGGAAATAGCCAAAGGCGGATCGGCCCAGCCGGCCAACCAGAATTCGGAAATAGCCGAAGACGGATCGGCCCAGCCGACCGACCAAGATCCCGAAGTAGCCGAAGCCGATCAAGTCTGCATTCATGAAGGGGGCGAGCTATACGTTGAAGGCATGGAAGAGCAGATGGCGGTGCTACCTGAGGTGACCCCCTGCCCCCCAGCAGTCACTATCGACGATCTACAAGTGGGAGACCCGGATGTGAACACCCCGGAGGAGATCGGCAGATTGAAGGATATTATATGGAAAAGACGACATCTGTTGATCGGACCAGGGAACGCACTTCCTCCGGCCGCCCATGGGGCGGGATGTGATATTGATGTGGGAGGCGCCAAGCCGGTCGCACAGAGATGCCGAAGAGTCGCCCCCCAGTATCGGGAAAAGCTGTCAGAGCTTATCAAGGGTTTGCTGGCCACCAAGATAATTCAGCCGTCCACCTCGCCATGGGCTTCGCCCATTGTAATTATTATTAAGAAGAATGTGGTGGATATAAGGTTGTGCATCGATTACCGGCTGGTGAACCGGCTGACTAAGCTGATGATTTATCCGATGCCGCTGATAAACGACCTGCTGGAGGACTTGGATAAAGTTTTGTGGTATTGCTCATTGGACATGGCCAGTGGATTCTGGGTGGTTTCTATGACCGATCGTGCACGGGAGATCTCTGCGTTCGTGACGCCCTTTGGGTTGTTCGAGTGGAACCGGATGCCGTTCGGTCTGAAGAATGCCCCGCAGATTTATCAACGGCTGATAGATAACGCGCTGTACGGACACTTCAAGATCAAGGCGGATCCAGATCCGGCTCTGGTCGGGGATGTGTTCGCCGAAGGTGACCCGGACCCCGACCCAAAACCTTCAGTTTTGGGGCGGCGGTCTTACATTGATGACATTCTCGTTACGACAACTACCTGGGATTTACTGTGTGATAAAGTGGAGAAGTTGATGATTACGTGTGAAGAGTGGAATCTTTCGATTAGTGTGGTTAAGAGTTTCTGGGGAAAGACTAAGGTGACCTATCTGGGTCATCAAGTGTCGATTGCCGGGTTGGAGGCTAATCCGAAGGATTTGGAGTCCTTGAGTAATCTGCCTTTCCCGCGATCCCTAAAGGCTGTGCAATCCTTTTGGGCAGCCTGAATTATTACAGTCGGTTCATCGAGGATTTTGCAGTCTATGCGGCGGTCTTGTATGAGTTGCGGGAGGTGGATTACCATAAGCTGAGAGAGCAGGATAGGCAAGCGGAGACGCAAGCCGGGCCGGCAATTTCAGCCAATGAGGAAGCGCCCTTTTCGGTTATTTCAGCCAATGGGGAAGCGCCCTTGTCCGCCCAGACAAGCGGCCGGCCGCCGGACCCCGGCGCGGCCGGCCCGGACGACCATATGACCCGAGCGATGGTGGCTTTTGGTATGTTAAAAGCGAAGATGGCGACCACACCGGTCCTGAAACATTTCGATGTTAATAAGACTCCGGTGGTCATCATCTACGCTAACAAGTGGGCCATCTCGGCCACTCTCGTGCAAGATCATGACGGAGTGTACTGTCCCGTGATCTTCACCAGCCGGACCCTGAAAGTTAATGAAGTTAATTATGGGTTGGTGGATAAAGAAGTTCTGGCTCTATTACGGATCTTGGATGTGTGTTATACAATGCTGGTGTCTCGGCCTATCAAAGTACTATCCAGACGGTCGACCCTATCATGGCTCCTGACGGCGAATGGGATTGACGGTCGGCTGGGGAGATGGGCGGCTCTGCTGTCTCAGTGGTCCCTCGAAGTGATTAAGTGTACTAAAGGGGAAGAGGAAATACTGGGCACACTGGCTGCCAGCATTACTCCCAGGGCGGAAGTGGAGGAAGCACTGATAGCGATCGCACCTCGGAAGCAGCCTCGACAAGCTATCGTATTGCCGCCGCCAACAGTGGGACCCACGGAGGAACTAATGGTTTTGAGTTTCGATGGGTCGGCGAGTGTAAAGAAAGGGGTCGGGGCCTATAGTGCCATTTTGTGGAAGCTGCCCGAATGGAAGGCGATCGCGGCCGCCTCGGATTTCACGCCTGGCATCACGGTGAACGAAGCGGAGTATAGGGGACTGCTGCTTTCCCTAGATCTGTTGGCTGGCCGGACACAGGGGCGGATCATCATATGCGGTGATTCCAACCTAGTGATCCGGCAAATCACCGGAGAGATAGATTGCAAGGCGCCGCGGCTGAGACTGTTAAATGATCGGGTTATGTCCGCCTTGCGGAGATGGCCGGAGCACGAATTGCTGCATGTCAAACGAGACTGGAATAAGAGCGCAGATCACTTGGCTACGCTGGCCATGCGCGACAACGTAGGGGTAACGGTTTCCGATCCGGCTCTGTTAGCAGACCTGACGGAGATCAACCGGCTGCCCGAGATCATCCATCCGGCCAACACGGAGGAGATAATCCGGGTGAACGCTGTTACCCGATCGCAGAAGCGTCGTTCTTCAGCCGATGGCTCATTATCCCCAGAAGCAATGACCGAGGGGATAGTTCAACAGTTGCGAGCAGAGCGGATTCTCCAAGCGCAGGACGAGGAAGAGTGGATATGTGGTGGAGCCGATTTCCAAATCCATGACCGAAGTCTTGGGTGGAATCCGGATACCCACTGGCCCGGACGACCAACTATCGGAGGGGGTACTCCGTCGATCCTGATCAGCATCGGAATCAGATAAATCACCATTGTGGTGACTGATCTGGTCCTCCCGGTCATCTGGCCGGTGTTCATGCTCGTCAGGATCTATGTTTAACTTCATCTCACCTTGTGTACCCGTCGATCGGGGCTGATTACACTCACTTAGGTGGACTCGGTGACGAAAAGGATGATCTTGATCAGGTCGGAGGGTTTGACCTTCTCGAGACGGGGGGTGTCCTCGGGTGGAAATCTTCACCGGAGAACGGGTTGGGGTCGACACTTATTCAGTATCAAGGCACTGATCAGGAAAGTTCGTCTGATCAGGCCAGCCAATGAGAGAGAGATATAACGAAACCAAGAAAATGCGATCAATCCACGATCTTCCACAGTAATCCACAAACGTTATCTCCACAAAACCTTTACCAATATTATTAACGTGTTCCAAACACGTGCGCGTTGCGGGTGAGGTTAGATCACCTAAAACAAACCCGTCGGGGGCCTTCCGGTAAGCCAAAATGCGTCTAAGCGCGTCTTAACCGGGAAATAGATGAGCAAGAGGGGACTAATCAACCCTGTGCTCCCAATGACCGCACACGTGGCGGAGCGACTCTTTGCTTTAGGGGGAAAATCTAAACCTGTTATTATATATGCAATGTCCTATACCTGTGTACCATACCTCAACTCATGCCTGACCTTTACTTCGAACCTATTTACTTCGTCGCACGGTTGCGTAACACTCTCTTGCCCATCCTGGCTGCACCTTCAAGCTGACCTGTACCGATTCTGCCCTGATCATGACCCGACTCTTCGGAAGATCTTCAACCCATCCTGATCTTCAACAAACGACCTTGAAACCACTTGAAACCTGCTCTTCAGCACTTGTTCACTTCATATATAGTCCGACCAAACCGAGAACTTACTTGCCCTTGCATATCAACGCTGATCAGAGGCTGATCGGCCCTGATCACGATCGCCATAGTGATCGACCAAGTGATCAGGTGGTGATCAGGCTGATCAGCCCTTGATCACCTCGGGAACGCTCTGGGTCATCATCATCACGACTCAATTCATCTTCCAAACCACACTTCCGATCTTAATACCCCGTCAGGACAACCATACCACACTGATCTCGGCTGATCAGGCCTGATCAGGCCTTGCCACGTCATCTTCGGACCAACCAAAGGTCCACATCACTCATACAGCCTGTTAATCCACTTGCCCGATCTTCATTCATCATTTGATCTTCATTCTTCGGGCATGACAAGCCGATCAGGCTGTAACTTCGTATCATAGCCAGCTTCAACCACTATACCATTCAGAGATCGGCTGGTCACCTGCTCTTGGTATGTCATGTCAACAGTCACCATTTTTTATTATATCCACGAGAACTCCACTTAGTGACTGTGACAACGATCGTGATCGTGATCTCCATCATTCCACCAGTGCCTGGGACTGGGCTTAACGACCATACTTGGCTGATCCTTCCACGTCGTAAATGTCCGTTGGCCACCACCTTTTCTTCTTAATCGTGATCAACCTTTTCCCACCCATCAACCGTCATATGTTGATGGGTGTTCTATCGTCACCAATCAACGGCCATGTGTGGTCCACTTCAGTCCCAATATTTTCCGATCGCTTCACCACAGATAGTGGATCTCAAGTCATACCTTAACGGAGACGTAAATAAACTGACCGCCGAACAAGCTAAAGAATGCTTCAAGTTGGCCCCGGATTATGAAGTGGACGAAAACGGGCTACTGTTCTTTTACCGAGACGCCGACCAGCCGGAGATCGAGAGAGATAGATCTGCTCGGCTAGTCGTACCCGCTACTCTACAGCCGGATATTCTCCATCACTACCATGTGAGCTTGGAGGGGGGACATCAGGGCATCGGCCGGACCTATCACAAGATTAAGACACATTTCCACTGGCGAGGGCTTTACCGTAGCGTTCAGGCCTACGTGGGGAGCTGTCCAGATTGCGAAACCGGAAAAGGCCGGCCGACCATTAGAGGGCGGTCGCCTGGAAATATACAGGCCACCTATCCTTTTCAAGTCATTGCGATGGACCATATCCCGTCCTTACCCAAATCTCGAAATGGGTATACAGAGCTGCTGATCTGGACGGATTTGTTTACCGGGCTGGTTATAGCAAAGGCCAGCTCCACCCGTACCGCCCAACAGGTTGCACAAAGCTACGAGGAATGTGTGTTCAGGCGTTTCGGGGCGAGCGAGGTCATCCGGCACGATAGGGAGCCCGGATTTATGGCAGACGTATTCCGAGCTTTCAATAAAATCTTAGGACAGAAGCAGAGCGCCACTATGGCTTACCGCCCGCAGGCGAATGGAAAGGCCGAAAGGATGGTTCAGACTCTAACCAGAGCCCTCAAGATGTATGTGGTGGAGGCGGATCAATGCGACTGGGATGAATATGCCGAGAGACTGGTTTTCGCTCTCAACTCGTCGTACGATCGGGTAAGGGGCGACACCCCTTTTTATTTGGCTTACGGATGGGATCCCCGATCCACTTTGGAAGCCGCCATACCAATAGGGTGCACCAGAAGCCGGGACAGAGACGCCCGCCGCTGGAGGATGGGAGTGCAACGCCACTACTCACTGGCGAGGGAACAAGTAAACGAACGTCTCCGACAAGCAATCAAGGACCGCGCCGATCAAAACAACGACCGCGCCAGGGAACACGGCATCGAGCCCGGCTCCCGGGTGTGGCTGTATCTCGATCGGGTCAAGGAGGGCTATGCACGGAAGCTGGCGCATATGTGGCATGGCCCCTTCCGAGTGGCAGAACTGGTCGGGGATCATGCAGTTAAGCTGGTCACGACCGGCACGGAATACAGTGTTTTCCCGATAGTACATGTTTCCAAGTTGAAGTTGGTTAAGCACTTCCCGGACCGCCCGGATATACGCCTTACGGGGGAAAGCGACCGGTTGGATTTCGATGAAGCGCTGCTGCCGGAGGACAGTTGGGACAAACCGTTAGACCCGGATGAGTACGAGGTAGAAGGAATTTTGGACGTCCGGAACGGACGGAAAACCCGGTTTGGGCGGATCCACAGGGAGTTTCTCGTGCAGTGGAAAAATTGCGAGGAGCGGTCGTGGGTGGACGAACTGGATTTAAATTGCGGAGCTTTAATGAGAGAGTTCGATCGCCGACGGGCGAGCCGGAACCGCTTCGGGGTCATGCAAACCCACGAAGAAGGTGGGACAGAGAACTAGTCCGCCCGGCTCCAGGGCAACAGGCACGGCCGGACCAGCTAACACCACTCAGCCGAGCAATCGGTGAATGGAGCTAGTCGGGTCCGATCGGCTTTTTTCGAAGTTATCTTCGAATCAGTATGGTGCCGGATGGAATGGTTTTCGGAGTTATCTTCGAATCAGTATGGTGCCGGATGGATTGGTTTTCCGGAGTTGTCTTCGAATCAGTATGGTGCCGGATGGAATGGTTTTCGGAGTTATCTTCGAATCAGTATGGTGCCGGATGGGAGAAGTCGGACGAAGAAGATGAGCAAGCGGTTACTTACGTAAAAAATGGAAAGAAAAGTGTATTATCGAGGTTAATAGCCAGTAACGAATGAAGAAGATAAGGGTATGCAAGGCTAGCCTCGTGGGTCACCCTTGGCGAAGCTCAGCAAAACTTGTTCCGGAGTCGGGGCACGCGGAGGCCAGGGTGACGATCGGGATCCTGCCGAAACTGGTTGCGCCACGGATCTTGTTGGTCGAGCGCATCGAGCGAAGCTTGGAGGGTGGCAACCTGACACTTACCCAACCCCGGATACCAAGTCCCGCCTTCGGCCGAGTTCCCGCTTTTCTCCACCCGGCGGTTGGCCAGATGTAGCATGATAGGGTGGAGAAAAATATCCAAGTCGCAGTGGCCGCGCTGGATTCCATCAACCACGAAGTCGCAGAGCTTAATCCAGCCCTCAGTCGCGCGGTTTCGACGGTTCTTGCGGTCGGCCCGGTACTTAGCTAGCTCGGGAGATTCGCGCCCGGCGGCAACGGAAATGGAGAGGTGATGAGTTGACTCCCAGATGGATTGTCCATGCCGGGAGAGGTACTCCTTGCAGACTCCCCGCAAATCCGCGAACCAGCCGACATGGGGCAGACCGATGTCCGGCATCTTTGTCGCCAGTATGACCCAAGGTTTCCGGGACAAGATTGCGTTCAGCGGCTCGATCGCCACTAGCTTGGCATCCCAGTCCTCGGCCTTGGGCACAGCGAGGGCCGGCGGGAATATCCACAACGGCGGGCGAGTCAACGCCTTGGCGACAAGGGCACCAGTGAGGTCTTGGATACGCAGGCCTTCCAACTGCGCCTTTGACCAGGGGACAGCCGCGGCCAGTTCGAGGGCCGTCATGACCTTCCGGCGGGGAATCCACAACGGAGGAGACTCCTCTGAGGATTCCTTGGACTCGTTCTCGTCGAAGGCGAAGGGGTCCGGGGAAGGCAATTCCTCGAGGTCCTCAGTGGTGGCCTCGTCAGAATCCAGCTCCGATAGGTCAGGTGCTTCTTCTCCATCAGGAGAGGCGGTGGACGGACCTCGGGGATCATGAGGGGAGACGCTAAGGAGAGCCGGAGCGGTCGGAGCTTTCGACGAAGATCTGGCAGTGCGAGGACGACGGGAGGACTTCCCTGAAGCCGGTGGGGCCGAGATCGAAGTGGGGCTAGGACCCGGCCCGCGGTCCCCATGGACTAAGGCCGCGCTCACCGGCGCGGCGGACCGTTTAGGCCGTTTGGCCGCCACGGGGTCGTGAAGCGACGCAACCCGACTGGACCGACGTTTGCCTTTATGCCCAGACGGATCTTCAGTGGACAAGAGAGAAGCCGCCTGATCGCCGACTGGCGCTGGCGGCGGGTTAGGGTCTTGAGAAGTATTCCAAATCCGTAGGCGAGAAGTTTTTCCCGTACTACCGGCCGCCGACCCGGGGGCGGACGCTCCCGCGCTAGATGTCCGGACCGTGGCGGCCGTATCACCGGTCGCCGATCCGGGGGTGGACGCTCCCGCGCTGGATGTCCGGACGGCCGTGACGGAACCAGCGGCTGACGGGAGAAGGGGCGTGGCGGAAGCGGCTTGACCAGGGTCTCGCGGACAAGCTAAGTCAAGGAGATGCCTAATAGCCTCCCGGATGGGGGCAGGGCCCTTCATTAGACCTCTCACCCGGGACGCCGAAGCGGCTAGCCGAGCCCGATCTTCCTTGAGAGAGGACAGGCAGTCCGCACGCTCCTCCGCAAGCTGGGTAAACGCCTCCCGGGCTTCACTCACACCCGATTGGGTTTCAGCGTACGCGGCCTCAAGCTCCCGGATTCGGCGTTGGAGGTCGGGCGATGCATCGGCCGACTGGTATAGCGCCTTCTGGTACTTCGTCAACTTTTTGGCAAGCCGGATCCGGCGAAACTCCAAATTGCCCAGCTTTAGCTGCGAACTCTCCAATCGTTTGGAGAGTTTAATATAGCTGTCGTAGCGCGCCGTCAACTCGCGCGCGGTCTGAAAAGACTCGATCATCAAGACGCGGAGGTTCATGACGTTTTGGTCTGAGAACATACACGGAGTGAGTGAGTGGAGAGACGAACCGGAATAGGCGAAAGGTACTTACTCTGGATCTTCAAGGCAGCTACGGCCTTCTGGTTTAGGACACGCTGTGAGTCCGACTGTTTTTGGAGGCGATCTCTCGCTTGGAGAAGGTCGGCGTTCTCACTTTCCAGTCGGCCAATTCGGTCGCGAGATTGAAAAGTAGCCAGAACCTCCCGGACCCGGGATTCATCCGCTTGCTGGCTAGCCAGCCGGGCAGTCGCAGCCAACTCGGTGTTGGCTTGCTCTAGGCTGGCTACGTGGGTGGTTAGCGCAGCGACTTGAGCTTGCAGAGCAGCCATGTCGGGCTGCCCTGGGCGATGCTCCGGGCCGGCCGGATGGGCATCCGGTCCTACGGCCGATGGCTGAGTATTGGCCGGGGAGTGACCCGGCATGGGAGTAATGGAGGCGTTGTCACGTTCAGGCATAGAGGCGGTGAAAATCAAAGTGTGGAAGATGTGATGAGCGCGTGCCTCAACCGTTGTGCGGCTGCGACAAGGCTCAGGGGCGGCTGCGGTGAAGTGCTCCAGAAGTTAACGGACTAATGATGATGGATGCCCGCACCGGATTGGCTGAAATGTCACCCTTAGCCGGATGCCCAGACCGGTCAGTAATAAGATGCAATCTGGGGCTGCCAGGCGCACCTACAAGCGGCCAGGCGGCGCCAGGCTGGAAATCGGACCGGCGGACCTGACAAGGGGCGTGGATAGTCGGACAGGCGGGCTGAGCAGACGGGAGGACTATGGATGTTTGACGGCCGAGGCGCGGATGGCGGACGGCCAAGATGGCGGACTGTTCGTAAGGATGGAGTGAAGGGAGCCTGAAAGAAGAGGATTGTTCTAGTGGAAGGAGTAGGCACCTGGATCGTAGGAGAAGCTGCCAAGGGATTGCTAGCGTCAGCGGCCGAGAGGTGCGGATGGGTGGCTATCCGGCCGAGCCGGCCGGGTACAATGTACCATTCGGACTGGTACCATATGGGTTCGGTGTACCGGCCGGGTGGGTACCATATGGGTTCGGTGTACCGGCCGGGCAGGTATACGAAGTCGGAGTTAGCCGGGTTGCGTTGGGTAAGGTACATGACTGGTCAGCCGTGTTATTTGAGGTAGGTTACACAAAGGGAGTATTGGACATAGGATAAATCAGTATACGTTTCGCTTTCTTAGACGCAAGTCGCTTTATTGGTTCACGGCAGAGGGCTAACAAGGTCCCCTCTTGCTGTTATTGGTTTGCCCGGGGAAGGTTAAGTTAACCCACCGGAAGTCCCTGACCGGGAGTCGCGGCGACTTCGTATACTCACCTCAAGTCGCCCGTGTTTTGAACACGGTATTAAGTATTGGGAAGTGGTAACATTTTGGCCTTCTGTGGAAGAGTGTGGAGTTGTATCTGCCTCATATACACATTTGGATTCGCCCTTCATTGTTATTGGTTTAGCTGGCCGATTGATTATTCTCAGTCCAGCCGGCACTATACAAACTTCAAGTGTCTTATTGGTTTAGCTGGCCGATCGACTATTCTCGGCCCAGCCGGCACTATACAAAGTTCAAGTTTATTGCCCAACGAGCTCCCCGGTGACGATTTCCGCCCAGGAGCTACCCCTAGTCCTACACCTCATCTCCCTATTGGACGGATTTACACTTTTCGCCCTAGGGTCCACCAGGAGAGCTAACCACCCAGTACTGACGGGTACACAAGGTGAACTTTCAACATGCAACATTCGAGCAGTCGCGATCAAGCGGATGGAAGCGACCGATCCAGCCGGCCGGAAGCCGGATCGGATCATGACTCGGATGGACGGAGTACCCCCTCCGGTAGTTAGTCGTCTGGGACCCCCCTGGGTGTTCGCGTCTCAGGAAGATTTTCTGAGAGCGACTACACCACAAAGCGTTGAGCGGGTTAATCAATATCGTACAACAACACAACAGGTCACTTACAGCTGAGGATGGACTGCTCATAGCAAACATTGTGGTCTATCAAATACTAGATGGAATGTAAAAATGAGTAAGAAACATCATTGGTATCTGAAGACAACGGTACGCAACTTTGCATTTCCTCCCAAGATTACTTTCCAAAGCCACGTGATTGTACTATCTCGATAAGCAATTCAATCTGCAGCTTGTCTTTAGCCCCCAATTTTTTGTTGAGCCACATCAAATATCGATAAAATATGTTTTACCGTTAGTGGGCTGTTCTCCGTCAAAGAAGATGACAGCGACAGCTGGAGTGGCGCCGTCCTCGCCACCGGCGGCAGACCAGCCGGGATAAACTCGGGCTCTTCTCAGTACGAGTCTGCCCCTTCGGAAGGGGATTCAACCGACTCATCGGTGGGTATTACCCGTATGACGCGCGGAGATGACCCGACCAAGCCTTGACAGACTTTGTTGATCATTGCGCCCTTTTTTAATCGATCGCCAGTAGTTCTCGACGTATTAGCTCGCTCTGAACCAGCTACATCGATCATACTAATCTTCGATGTCTAAGAGTCATGTTGAACACATAAATTATAACAACAAAACTCACACAAAATTTAGAGACTGGCACACACTTTTCGTCTGACCTTATCGCTGGCGCACTGTGAAGTAGCATCAAATATCGTTTGCGTACAAGTGATGGTAAAAATTGCGGGTGAACGTAAAGGCATCGCGTTCATGGACGTCGCCGTGACGGTTCTCAATTTTTGACAGGCAAAAATTTCCACTGCTGTATCATGCTGTGATGTGACTGAACGGACACTCAGTCCTTCAACAAAAGGACCTTTCACTGGATGCTCCCGACTTTTAACGTCTGTCGTGGAGATTTTTCATGTCACTAATCCGTGTTTGGGTCGTAAGTGACGGTCTTCGCTTCTCCAATGCTGCATTCGTATTCAAAAGATCGCTCACTTTCTCCTTGTAGATTTCACAATTGCTTACATGCCCACTATAGATTGTCCTCTTGATACCTGATTCCCCCATTTTTTGAAGAACCAAAGCTTCCTGCTTTCGTTGAGCTTCAATTTCTTGAATAAAGCTTCACATAGTCTTGGAATAACTCCTTTACTCGGTATTCTTTCATCTCCCACCATTGTTTGCGTTTTGCCGCTACCAGTTTACCATATGCCAAAAGCGACCAATTAGATCCTTCAAATGCCGACGCAATGACATAAGACCCAATTTCGTCAAAAATGAGCTCCTGATTCGTTTTTTGGGTCTCTTCGTCCACATCATTGTTGCCCCGCCGAAATATCCATCGAAATGAAATGTGCGACATCCTTCTGCTGTCTTAACAACCACAAGGGCAGCAGGTGTGAGTGTTGGCGTGACGCTAGTTCCTAAACCTTATGTTTCGACAAATGACGGATCCACAAATCTTAAACATCCGCTTTATCCACTTTGGGCCGCTATTCCTTTTTTAAAATACGGTTGCTTCAAAAACAAACGTTTAAACAGCTGATATTTGACGATATCTTTTTTTACCATAACTTAAGGCAAACGCTTACCCTCACCACGGAAAATTTAACCCGCACCCATTACCGCACCCATCGATAGCTTGACCCTTATTGGGCCATTTTATGACGTATCCTCTTGAACGAATACTTCGAAAAAATACATCGTATGCAGGAGCCCACTTATATCTTTCTGAACTGCCAGCATCAAGTTCTGCGCATTTAATCAAAATATTTCCCATATTATTAAATCTTAATTAATGATGTCTATAATATCAGCTTCAGTTGACCCTTCTTATGAGAAAAACTTCCTGTGAAGTTTCCGTTGATAAAGAATTTACTGATGTAATAGTAACGGTGACTGAAAAATGCTTTGTTGCAGAGTCAACTGCATTACCACTTCATAACTTCTCACTACGCATGGTGTCCATCTCCGCTGCGCAGATTTGACCATTTCGGTTACGCTTGTGGAGATTTTGTATCTAGAGACGACGTGATTCGCCGGGTAGATACGCCCGTTTTTGGTAATTCGACTTTGAGTGCTCAAGAATTGACAACGACGACTAAGTGTACTGGAGAATTCGAAGCTGACAAGTTGGAATATTACATTAAGAATGCTAGAACCACTGAAACCGGAGACAAAATCGTGGGGGCGAAATTTGCAAAAAGATTATTCCTATTTAGATTATGCAAGAAACGCTGACGGAGTTTAAAGAAAGCAACCTTCTTAGTGAAGAGCTATATCCAAAGAAGAGTCTGGAATCGTATATACTCTTCCTCGGAGAATAAACGCGAAATTGCCTTGTTGCACGTCCAACCGATGAATTTTGATATAAGCCTTTCCCAGCGATGTTTTCCAAGCTGTACAACAATTAGCCTCCTAGTTTTAAACAGTCTAATACAGGGGGCAATCGTGTCGTTGAAAGGAAGCGCTTAATCTCAGCACTCTTCTCTTTTGGTGAGAGTAGTGAAGATGGCTCGTCCTCCATGAGTTGGACACTTCCTAATCTGACCATGCAAGTGCCTGATCTTGATAACGCCCCTGTGCGCATAAACGTTCTGATGATCGAGCACGCCTTCGGAACGAGAGGTATCGAAGTTTTCTACCCGTCAGTTATGGAAGCAGCTGCACAAGATATTGGGATAGTTTGACTTCTTAGGAAATCCTGTTGGATTCTTGGACCACATTGGAACGGGAGTACGCGACTTTGTATATGAACATCTAAATTGGCTCAAGATTGGTGGTAAGGGTTTTAGCAAAGGTTTGGTAAAGGCACTGCTAGCTTGATGTCCAACACGGTTGACGGCACGTTCGAAACCGCAAGTAAAATTTCGGGTTCATTTAGGCAAGATTTTGGAAACTTCAGCCTTGGCGAGCATTATCAGCTGAATCGCGCCCGTGTTTGTCGTCGTCACGTCCGTGGGTTACGCGAAGGGCTGATGCAAGGCTCCCGAAAACTTAGTGGATCAGTGTTTACGAGGGAATCGCTGGCCTGGTGCTGAATTCTAAGAAGAAGAATCCGTCTGGCATACGCTGTCTTGACATGCGCCGTCCATATATGGCCCGATTGATCTAGTTTGACTTTCCCCGATGTCGCAATTACCTTATTACTGTACCTACTGTGGTCCGATCTTCCACTTCCCCGAGAGTCTTGGTGAAGATGTAACTCTTGAAGATGATTGCGCTACGAGGTCTCTGACTAGTTGTCACACAGAAACGCATCGGCTGCCGAGGACCGTGCGTGCCGTCAAGATACAAACTTGAACTTTTGTTGATTTGAAGAGACCAATGCTACTAAAATATCGGCTTGAAATTGCGCTATTGATGCTGGATCTCGGACCTACTGCTCTGCATGTTGCATGCACTTTTGTTCGTACGACTACTTTTTAAAGCTATATTAGCGAATATTCGATAAGTAGACGTCATTTCGTTGATCATTTGGCGTAACTCATGTTAACGTATTGGTAGGATAGACCCAATAAGGATCAAGCTATCGATGGGTGCGTAAATGGGCGCGGGTTAAATTTTCCGTGGGTGAGGGTTAGCGTTTCTCATAACTTAAGCCCGTTCTCAAACGAAGCGTTTTTTACACATGCGTGGCTACACGCACTCCGGTTGGTCAGATGACAAGTACAAAAATGAGGCGTTCGACTCAATGGCAGACACATGCGTCAATTGACTTTTAACCAATAATTTTGCTTTGGTCGACTAAGATATGGTTTACGTCGGGAACGTTTAACTTGGCTAATTCAACAGCTTTTTGAGACCCGACAAGCAACCACGACTTTACACAGGAGTGACACAGGAGTGACACACGCAAGAGGTGCAAATTGTACAGCGGATCTTTCAAGATCTTGCTCAGTGATGCGCCATCGATAACCAGAGCATGTTATCCTTGAGTTGATGGTGGTGACAAGAGCGAATGTGCTGCGACTGGTGGCGTAAGGTTGTTATTGTCGTAGATAAAGTAAAAAATTCGATCCAGTTCTCGTAAGATGGAGCCTTTGGTCCGGTATTTTGACGCATTGATCACGTGTCGCTCCTTGTCTTTATTAAGCAAGCGGCAGGCATAGCCAATGTTGATGGCAGTCTCCTCCATGTCTCCCGTCAACACCCAGATGCATATCCCATCCTTTGCGAGTGATTCCATTGTTTCAGGGACGCCATCTTGTCAGCAATCTTCAATAGCCGTGGCACCGAGCAGCTCTAGATTTGATTCCATCTGATTCTGAAGCTCATCAATCGCATTTGGGCTCACCACGTGACTTGGCCTCAACTTCCGAAAGATCTGCCGAGACGCGACGATATTGGGCGTGAAATTGCTCCCATTCGTCAGGAAGCATCCTTTTGGAACAAATAACCAAAGTTCGAAGCCCATCTTGTGCAAACGCTTCCAAATGTTTTTCCGTCGTTATTCGAATTTCTTGATTGTTACCAGACATTGGAGCAAGGCGTGCATACCGGCTTTTTACGTGAGAATTAAAACATCGTCTTCATCGCTTTCAGACATTAACCGGAGTTCATCGTCTCGTTTTCGACGCCTAACGATTACAGACATGCGTTTTCGGCTCAAATCAAACTCAAAAACTCTTCAAGGATATCGTACTGATCGACGAGCCCATCAGGTTTCTTCACAGAGACACTTCCAGGAAGACGTTCGATAAACTCGTAGCCAAAGTATTTCGCACCACAGACAAGAGCAAGTTCGTCTGGGGACGAAGCTGAGTAGTGAATAGGAGGACTTGTATCCTCTTCAGTCGGATCAAGCCTTTCAATCAAGACACCATGGCACAGAGCTAACAAGGTCATAAACCTTTCAAATTTTCTGCTTTGATGACCATTCTTAACCTGCATGTCCCGCCCTAACGCTTTATCTTTAAAATTGACATTAGACATCGGTGCTGCTTCGCTTGCATTCAAGACTGGACTATCGCTCTCATCTGCAGTGTCTGCTTCAACACTTTGGTTTCCTTGAAAGTCACTTCGCATGCGAGCAGCAATACCAATGGCCGTCGTTTCCGTACCGTAGCTTCGACCACCGATACTACACTTGCGAAATTCCATCTTGTTACACGTGAGAGTGTCCGTTTTGTCGGAAAAGATGTGGGAAATCTGCCCCAATTGCTCATTAAGCTGCATGTTGCGGACTTTGGCCGGTGTTCCGCTTTCTTCGTCGTACATGTCGAGATCTTTTTCCATAAAATAGCCTTACAACGCTTTCACAAATGTACTGGACACGTAGAGCGTAATTGGGACCATGGACACAAGCGTCGTAAAAAGTGGGCAAACGTGCCAACCCAACTATCATTCCAATTATCGAGATGCAAGTAAGCGGGTATGTTAAAATTGTCCATCCAGATGCGATCTCCAATTGCACCGGCAACTGACATCAGAATGAGTATCACCACCACTACAATCACTTGTTGGTTGGTATTTTCATCAATCGACGAAACGTTGACGGGGAATTCATCCCCAGAACTCATCATAATTTTGCTGTCAACGCCAGTATTAACCACCAAGCCATATACATAACTCGTATTGCGCAGTTTACCACCACGAAGCAGCATGTTTTTCAACGTTAGAGGTATTCCCACAGTCTGGGTTCCATTCGGACTTTTTTCAAGGTATAATGTCCCCGAATACCAGTTAATGTCCGCATTCGGAAGTTCACTTTCCATATATCCTTGAATGTTACACCCCGCTTCTTCCTCGTTTAGAAAGGTATTACGCAAAGAAGACGGTGCTTCTCGTAGTTTCAAATTCGTCTTACCATCGAGACTTTTCGTTTCCACATAGCAAAGCCCCAAGTTCTCGCCCGCGCGCGCTCTTTCGGCGGGAATCACCGCCATGATCATGATAACCGCCGGCAAAATTTCACAATTCGCGACTTTGACAAACTCGCCCTCTTTGAGCTCGCGCCATTCGACCTCTTCGAATTCGCGCATCTGACGATTAAGTACCAATGTCTTGGCAGAATTCACGAGATCATCGACCAAATGTCGTTTGTAATGTTCGTACCCGGCAAAGATGGCATCAATGATGATCACAATAGCCAGTGGCATGAATTGCAGCGGCACTCCTTCGGTCGGAGAGACGGACGGGAAAAATACCAATGAGCAAGAAATATAGATACGCTGTCTTTTGGAATGTCAGATACAGGAACACGGGCACAAAACTCCACCACGTATACTGCGACGTCTTGACTTCGTTTGATGTAAAACCTTCCTCTCCATCCTCTCCAACATTATTATTTTCATACTCGTCTTTTGGCGCCACAGCTTCGTGCTTGGGCACATTGTTTCCATCATTGATCTTGACCATTTTGTACTGTTTACAATGCTGAGTGCCCCCGCATTGTGACTCTGTTGACAATATACTACTCACCCGATCACGCGGCGATTGACTTTTTTTAAGCGATCGACTTCTATTAAACGTTCGAGTCCGTCCGCCGGTCTTGCCGCTTGTGCCGTCTGTTACTGTCTGTAGTTCTGTATGAAAATTGATCATCTCCCGCTCAAAGTCTGTCATCTCTCACTGAGATGACACGGGGCTTTCATCTTCTTTGATCCCTTCCTTTCTTGCTTTTTCTGGCTCTTTCCGTGCTCGATCTCAATGACACGGCGTTGACGGGATCGATATATCTCGTGGTATACAAAACGTTACTTGATCCATACACCGTTTCTGAACATGTTGACACCAGAGCCCCTACGATTCATATGCATTATAGATATATGTGCATTGTCCAATTGTTTCCATTCACCGAGTCACGAAAAACCTTTTAGATTTGATGCACGTCATTCATTCCGAGCAATATTTCTGGCAGGACGATGCATGTTATGGCTTGCTATGTGCGCAACTAGCATTGACCGTACTTTTCATCCATGAGTCGAACATGTATTCCATCACTTAATTCGACCACACTCCTGTCGTAGTCGTTGTCATCGCCATTGTTCCACACTTGAACTTCTTGGAGCATCGAACGGATTGCACCCAGCGAATGAGTTTCATCTTCCGAGGGCTGGTAGTTGATACAGAAATTGTGGAGTCCCATGCACGCGGAAATCACAATCCGACAATGGCGCAACCTCACACATAGCGGCCGTTTCAGAATACGCCACTTGTTGACTAGTAGTCCAAACGCCATTTCGACTCTTATTCTGAGCTGACTTAAATAGAAGTTGTAGTTGTCTCGTTCTGGCTGCCCTTGGACTTGCGCTTTGTTGAATGGTGTCATAAGAAACTGCCCCTGCACATACGCATGTCACCTATAACGAAGTAGCTCCCCTTAATAGTTGTTAGAAAGTTGCTTAGATGCCAGCGCTGGAAAGCAAGCGAATCGTTCATTCCACCAGGCAAGTTAACCGTGAACGAGGTAAACCACGATCGATGGTCCGCGCATGCCTGGTCATTTCGATCATATTTCTGATAGTGACTTGAAAAGAAGCTTGTAACACGTCCACACTCACTTTTTCTTGGCACACGAATGGGGCATAGCCAACTATCGATGGCACCAATACATCCTTCAATTATACTATTGTCGCTCTGCTGACGAAACCCGTCTGCCGCCAGCGCCATCTCACCTAAGGTTGCAGGAAAATGAATTCGAAGGGCCTCGGCATCATTAATTGCATCCATCACTCGATAAACAATACGATAAAACGCTGCACGACTAACACCAGTGATCACACGAATGTGATGATGGCTTCCGCCAGCAAGCCATGAAAGACAACACTGTAGCATGCCTGCCGGCGAAACTGGCGGAACACCTGACGCTCGGCGGACTGACTGATCATAGTCAATGTGCAAATTTGGACCGACCACATGGAGAACCGTTTTAAACGATATGCAACTCATCCTATAGTATCGACGAAACTCTGATTCGTGGAGAAGGTTTCTCAGCATGTCGAGGCCAAGATATCCGCTCCCGCACCAGAATTTTTTTCTTCCTGTAGGGTAGTCGTTGCTGTACATAGATGAATATAGCGATGACGATGATCATGCAAGAAATGTCATCGTCTGTAGCTCCACGAAACCTCCGATTCGTAGCCATTCTCGCAGAATAATATTTTTACGTGAACGAAGCGGGATTTATTTATTTTGACAGTAGTGGTCCCGATGATTCAGAGTGTCAGCGACGTGGCCTATGTCGTTCACTGAAATGAAAAGGCCGCGCAGGTATTGTGTATAATTGTGACTGAATTCCTGACAGCCCAGACCGACAGTGGGTGTGTACGCAATCGGCATCAGCTCAGACGTGTGCTCAATCAGCATTCGGTAGTAGACGTCCTCATTCGTATCGCCTGGACGATCCGTTTTACATTGGTCTGCGACAGAAGCGCGTGCGCGGTGAAAAGTTCGAGCAGCTTGTGGAGGAGTTCATGAACGCTGCTAAGGCCAAGTACGGCGACAAAGTGTTGCTGCAGTTTGAGGATTTCGGCAACTCGACCGCGTTTCATTTACTTCAAAAGTACCAGAACACGCACTGCACGTTCAATAATGACATTCAGGGCACCGCCTCGGTTGTTCTTGCCGGTCTACTTGCTGCTGCTCCGCTCTCGGGTAAAACCTTCTCGGAGCAAACGTTCCTGTTTTTTGGCGCTGGTGAGGCTGGTACCGGGATTGCCGAGCTGATCACCCAAGCGATTTCCAACGCATATTGGCGTTGGTATCAGCGGTCAAAAAGGGTTGCAAGCTGTCAATAGCTCGGATTATACGCTTGGCCAGTTTCGATTTCTACGAAATCTCATCTTAGTTCATGGCCGATGAAATTACAATCGCATTGCGGCTCTCGTTGTCTATACATTTTACAAGAACATTGTGTACAATGTCTCCATGTTTGGTATTCTTTGTGGAAATATGACTGTGGTGTCGCTAATGTGGTAAAGCGATCAGAAAATGTTGAGAATGAGGAGGACCACACATGGCCGTTGATTGGTGACGATGGAACACCCATCAACATGAGACGGTTGATGGGTGGGAAAGGCCGATCGCATATACGACGAAAAGGTGGCGGACAACGGGTATTCGCGATGTGAAGAAATCAACCAAGTACTGTCACTACGCCCAGTCCCAGACACTGATGGAACGGTGGAGATCACGATCATGATCGTGATCACAATTACTAAGTGGAGTTCCCGTGGATGTATAACGAGTTGGAAATACAGCAACTGGTGACATGACGCATCAGGGACAGCCATCTAGCCGATCTATGAACAGTGCAGTTGTTGAAGTTGATTATGACACGAAGTTTCGGCCCGATCGGCCGAGCCAACTGATTATGCCCAAGATATGAAGATCAGATGTGGAATGAAATGGGGCATGTGGAATGGCGAGTTGTGTGAGTGATGATGACCGATGGATTTGTCCGAGGATGACGTGACAAGGCCCGATTAGGCCCGATCAGCTGAGATCGGTGTGATATGGTTGCCCCGACAGGATATGAAGGTCGGAAGTATGGCTGAGCAGGTGAATAAAGTCGTTGTGATGGTGACCCAGAGAGTTTCCGAAGTGATCACTCGGCTGATCGCTATGCCGATCGTGATCGGGGCTGATCAGCCTCAAACCGGCGTCCAGACGCGAAGGCAGGTGAAGTTCTCAATTAAGTCGGGCTGGATATGAAGTGAACAAGTGTCAGAAGGGCAGATCTCAAGTGGTTTCCAAGTTGTTTATCGAAGATCGGGATGGTTGAAGATCGTTATAGAAGTCCGGTCGTGATCAGGGCAGAAGTGGTACAGATCAGCTTGAAGGTGCAGCTAGGATGGGCAAGGTGGTGCTATGCAACCGTGCGACGAAGTGAATAGGTTCGAAGTATAAATCAGGCATGAGTTGGTGTATGGTACACTAGGTATAGGACATTGCATATATAATAACAGGTTTTGATTTTCCCCCTAAGCAAAGAGTCGCTCCGCCACGTGTTGCGGTCATTGGGAGCACAGGGTTGATTAGTCCCCTCTTGCTCAACTAATTCCCGGTTAAGACGCGCTTAGACGCATTTTGGCTTACCGGAAGACCCCCGACGGGTTTGTTTAGGTGATCGAACCTCACCCTCAACGCACACGTGTTTGGAACACGTCATTAATATTGGAAAAGGTTTTGTGGAGATAACGTTTGTGGATTACTGTGGAAGATCGTGGTTTGATCGCGTTTTCTTGGTTTCTTATTATCTCTCTCTCATTGGCTGGCCTGATCGGACGAACTTTCCCGATCAGTGCCTAGATACTGATTAAGTATCGACCCCAACCCGTTCTCCGGTGAAGATTTCCACCCGAGGACACCCCCCGTCTCGAGAAGGTCATCCCTCCGACCTGATCAAGATCATCGTTTTCGTCACCGAGTCCACCTAAGTGAGTGTAACCACCCCCGATCAACGGGTACACAAGGTGAGATGAAGTTGAATATAGATCCTGACGCGCATGACGACCGGCCAGATGACCGGGAGGATCAGATCAGTCACCATAATGGTGATTCATCTGATTCTGATGCTGATCAGGATCAACGGAGTACCCCCTCCGATAGTTGGTCGTCCGGGCCAGTGAGTATCCGGATTCCGCCCAAGACTTTGGTCATGAATTTGGAAATCGGCTCCACCACAATGGTGCGCGTGCCCGGATCACTTGGTGACTCAGGATATCACCGTGATTCCTTTGATGATGAAAAAGATGTGAAAATCAAAGTGGAGGAAACTTTCTCGGGTGTATTGGAGGAAGACGTATCGCCTCCGATGCTGTCCATACCTAAAGGAAGCGATGATCGACCTGGTCTGGCGGAGTGCCAGGTCGAAATTAAAGATGAAACAACTCCCCACATGGCCCCGATCGGGGCCGATCTGGGTTATAGTAAAGTTGACTATAACCCAGGAAAGGATCGAGGTGTTAACCTTGATCCTATGCATAAGAAGAAAATGGAAAAAGACAGAAAAAACATGGGGGCGGATCATTGCGATCCACCTAAAAAATATGTGAAACCTAAACCGAAGATCTTCGAGAAAGACGAAGAGAAGATCGAACCAGCCGAGAAGACCACTGTCCAAGATGTGGAACGACTGTTCTATCTTCGAGAGTTTCACAAGTTCCTGGCTACCAACCGAGAGATGAAGATCATTAAACCCAAGATCATCGGGAAGCTTGAAGGTCGAGCGACCCGGCCGGTGATCACAGGCAGTCAACTTGATCTGATCAGGAACCTCTTGGCGCAGATCGACGAAGTTGGTTTCACTACTGGTGCTTTCGACGCGAATATGCTGTTCGATCTGGACCAAGGGACGATCAGAGAAGCTATGACAACTCTGTATGATCACCTTGCCTCGTTACTCGGGGCGAACCCCGTGGTCCAGTCGCCGATCGCGGATCCTTCACACCGATCGCAGTTGGTTGAATACCCTATGGATATTGAGTCGATATATCAATCGTCATCACAATCTGGAGCGGACTCCACCGACTCCTCGGTTGGAATAACACGTATGACGCTGGGCCCGAAAGGGATCAAGCAGATCGACCCCAAGATCGAGTCGCAGAACAGGAAAAGGAAGCCTGAACCTGGTCGAGTCGGATCAGACGATAGTTTTGAAGATGCTCAAGAAGTTCCACAGAACAATCCGACTCCCAGCAGTAGCCCTACCAACATACCGGAGGTCCCAGAGCAAATGAGAACCATGTTCGCGACTATGATGAACCGATTCGCAAGTGAACAATACGGATTACCACAGTACACACCTGAGCAAGTACAACCATGGCGATCAACACCAAACATGAATCAATCCGCTAAAGAAATCGGTCAAGAAACCCGTGGACGTGGACATGGAATCAGTTCGATCAGCCGGAATTGTTCGATCAATATGCCAGGTCGATCGCCAAGATCGATTTCATAGATCGCCCCCACGTAGTGATGTGGACATGGAGTCAGAAGGAGAGATCAGTCAGCATTTCGATCCGGATGATCTGGACATTGAGATGCCTCGTAGGGCGAATATGGCCTCCGCGCAGGCATTTGACAGTGATTCGGGAACGATCACTCGAGTGCGAATGTCGGCGATCTCGGAATTAAAAGATTTCACCGGCAAGGATATGGATGATGATCAGGCTAGAGCTTGGTTGAGTCGGACTAAATCAGCCTTTTTGAGAGACAAGACACCGGAAGGTGAAAGATGTCTGATCTTCGCTGATCTAATGAAAGGTCCGGCCAAGAACTGGCTTAAACAGCGGAGTCGAGAAGTGCGTTTGAAGTGGCCTCGGTTGTGTGAAGAGTTTGAAGAGCAGTATTGCAACTCGGGGGTGTCTGTCGCTAGACAGTATTATCCGACGAGACGCCGATCGAATACTTACATCGGCTGAATGTTGCTGGTCTACGCGCGAAAATGCCGATCAAGGACCCACGACACCCGGATATAGCCCGCGAACATGTCGAACACTCCATTGGCACTCTGAATAATCGCGATCTGGCTGATCAGCTAACCCTGCTCCGTATAAAGGACTCAGAGCAACTGGAACTGACTCTGAGGACGCTGCAGCGAGCCAAAAGTCGACAGCCCAAGGTCGAGGTAGGATCGAACCGGTACCGGTCAAAACCACACCCGGACCAGGGCAAGATACCAGCGGCACGACCAGCCAGAGCAATTCGGATGATCACGAAAGAATCGGACAGTTCCGGTTCGGAAGAGGAAAGTGGTCAATCAAGTCTGAGATCGGACGAGGAACAGTATCGTCATATCTTTACGACGGAGCCAGTGTATCGCCCGAGATCATCGACTAATGGCATGGATGGACGGAAACCTGGTGGTATTCAACCTGATCAGGACCGATCTCGTAAGAAATGTGCGCATTGTGGGTCGACCAGACATGGAGATCTTGATTGTTGGAAAAGAATTACGTGTGGAAAATGTGATCGTAAAGGTCACCTTTCAGATCATTGTTTTTTCGTGTGCAAGACCTGTGGGAAGCTTCACGACGCCGGTACCTGCCCTATTGAAGAATTTTTCAATCTGATGTGCAAGTGGTATCTGCCGACTAAACATGCTGGTATGCTTCCACCAGATGACGAGAAGATGTTAAACTAGATCGCTCGCCAGGTTGGAATCTGGTTCGAGCCGAGCGATCTACGTTCTGCATTTATGCATATGTCGGTAGCGGAGATAAGTTTGAGGAAAAGAAGATAACCGACAATACATGTTCTAATTCAAATTGCATCGATCGATGTCCGATCCACAGTCTCAGAGTGGATGAATATTCCCGATCGGACGTGATCATGGAGTTGGATCTACTGCCCGGTGAATCCCGAGGATACTGGAAGAATCACTCTCCCGACAAGTGGTTTAAACAAGCAAAAGTTAATGGGAAGATTAACAACGAAAACGCCACTATTCTATTTGACTCTGGGGCAGAAGTCTCGATCATCGACTCCGCCTTTGCTCGTAAGGTGGGATGTCGTATAGACAGTACCCAGAGGCAAGAATGTGTTGGGATCGGCGAAAGTTCGTACATGACGGAGGAGCGATCACGTGTTAAAATCACTCTGACAGGTCCCCTGGTCTACTATTTCAACGCTTGGGTGGGTCGGTTAGCCGGCCAATACGCGATACTGGGAATTGATTTCATGGTACCAGTCGGTATACGACTCGATCTGTCTCATGGAACCCTGACTCTGCCGGATGAGGTGCAGATTCAGTTATCCGGCCGACGACCTTTATATGGTACTCATGTGCGGATGCTTAAAATGGGTCAGTACGAAAACATCGAGGTGGCCCGATCAGTCGACGTGATGATTCGGCCGAGCGATCGGCAACAGAAATTGTGGCTAACCCGTGGTGAACGATGGGTCCCGACGTTCGTTAAGGGTATCGGCAGATCAAGTTACATGAGGGTTACGAATATATCCGAACAGCCGCTAATCGTTCACGAAGACATGATTCTAGGGATGTGGTTACCCGAAGGGAAAGTACCTCGACAGATTGGGTATGTCTCAGTGGGATCACGAAGATATGTTGAATGGCAGAATCTGGCTTATCAAGCCACCACAGACCTGATTAGTGACGAAGACTTAGCGGATAAAGATACCTCACCTATGGTCGAGAAGCCGGAATATTCTACGCCGACCAAGCTGCTGATCAGGAGACCGCTGATAGGGGAAAGCCTGGTAAAAAAAGGTCCACAAATATTGAATATTATTAGACCCGGCTCACCGAAGACAGCGGGTCCAGAAAGCGGAAATGACAGTGAGGAGTTCAGGAACGATCATGAGAAGGAAAAGGAGGAT
>MIQA02023804.1:0-19128 GCA_001887855.2 Sclerospora graminicola
CCTTGAGAGCCAGAAGCTGCGGATGTTTTTTTTTAGTGTGGCCCGAGTGAGAGATCTTCCGAATGGTGAGACGGCTGCGCGCCATAAATTTAATGCACCAGGATTTCCGCGCCGTGTCCGACTTGCCGTTCATAAACCCGGGCAGTAGGTGCTCGCACTGCTGTATAATAGCGTCCTTTGAGACAGCACTTTCTTCGCACCTCTGATCCTTAATCCAAAGGCAGAGCGCATCTTCTACGGGAGCCGACGGGGACTTTCTACCGCTGCCTCCCACAGTCAGCTTCTTCGCGCGCTTGTTGCTTGCCGCGGCGAGCATCCTTTCCAGATTGTTGTCCCAGCACTTATGGGCTGTGCGCGAAAACTTCTTGTCAGCGACAAAGTCAGATCGTGTTACGCTGGGTGACACCTTGGATACTCCTGGACCATCCTGATCTTGAACTCGATCGTGTGTGCCAGCTTGATGCGTTGCGGTGGCATGACTGCCAATGAGGAAATTTTAAGCCACTGAACCATACCTTATTCTGATTTCGTTGCTCATCCACTTTTGTCTAATCGAATCCACCACTTTAATTCACCGTGTTTTGTGTGTCAAATGCACCTAGATTTGTGAATCTCGAATTATATTTATTGACCAATCAGTCACAAGAGTCGGAAAGATTTGACACCCGTCAAACTTGATTTTAGGGAGGTCTGTCAAATCTATATGCGGTACAAAATTGTACTTACCGGTATGCTTTTTTGCTAGGAAGTATTAATAATACTTCGAAGTACCGGTACAACCTAAAAAAAGTTCGATAACCCAAATACTTCGTCACTTACCTCCATGGATTTCCAGAACCGTGTTGGCTCGAAGCCCGGCTCCGGTGGCGTGGCTTCTGAATCACAGAGTAATGTGGATCGTCGCGAGCGTCTGGCCAAGTTGGCCCTGGAGACGGTAGACTTGGCTAAGGATCCGTACTTCATGAAGAATCACTTAGGCTCGTATGAGTGTAAATTGTGCCTCACTTTACATAACAACGAGGGCAATTACTTGGCGCACACTCAGGGCAAGCGCCATCAGACGAATTTGGCTCGACGAGCAGCAAAAGAGGCAGCGGATGCAGCACATTCTATGTCTGCGGCCAATCTTCAAGCAGCTAGAGTAGCAGCAGCCGCAGCAGCCTCTCGACCAAGAGCACTCAAGATCGGATTGCCCGGATACAAGGTCACCAAGCAGCGGGATCCCGATACTGGGGCCAAGATTCTTTTATTTCAAGTTGCTTATCCAGAGATAGCAGAAAAGTTGCAGCCTCGACATCGATTCATGTCGGCCTTTGAGCAGAAAGTGGAGGCGCCGGACAAACGTTGGCAATATCTGCTGTTTGCGTGCGAGCCATACGAGACGGTGGCGTTTAAAATACCGAACGATGAAGTGGACAAGAGCGAAGGAAAGTTCTTTACCAATTGGGATAAGGACGGAAAAACGTTTACGTTGCAAATGACCTTTGCCGTAGGAGATGGAGTGAAAAAGAACCAGCCGGCACCACCCCCACCACGTCCACAATTGCGATATCTCGGCTAAAGTTTTTTTTTCACAGCATTTCTCTTTTTCTTTTGAGTATACCGGTATAGTGAGTGCTCCCTCCTAGCCACAGTTTCACTGAAAAATGACCGTGTTATTGGTAATTCAATGCTCAGCAAGTAATAATCTCACGCTACGAGCTCGTGGTTATCTATCTCTCCCTCTCTGTTCTGGGATCTCAGTCAAAATAAGACTGCAGCGTGCCGGTTCGACGAACGTCAGACGTAGCACAATGAAACGAGCCTCCGAAGGGCATAAAGTTGCGGAACGGCACAGGGATGACTTCGAATCCCCAATCCTTGAAACATTGCTGTGCCTTCTTTTCGTGCGCCTCGACGACAACGGTGCCTGGACGCACTACCAGTACGTTGCAAGTTGCGGTCCACGGGCTCGTAAAGAACAGCGGATGATCCTTCGAGAGCTCCGGCTCGGGTGCCACAAACACTTCCCAATCCTTAAACATTTCTGGTAGGCAGTATTCGTATTGCTTGTTATTGTACGAGTACGTCTTAACTGGTCGACCCGTGATGCACGGACGGAACGGATTCGCTAGCAACTTGCCAGGCATCAGCGGAACAAAAGTGCCGTCAATGTGCATGGCATTGCGATCTTGGAAGTCGAGCACGTGGACCTTGTAGTCATCTCCGAGGTGACGACGCACCCATTCGATGCCAAACTTATTCGTCACTTGACTCTGCTGCGTAAAAATGTCGCGACCCATGCGAGTGAACTCTGCAGCATCAAAAGTGGGCTCAAACTCCGTCACAACTGAGTGAAAAACACCGCTTTCCGCCTTCCAATCGTCATTGTAGAGCTCGTCACTCATTTGTGGCTTGGGTGCAGCTGTCCACTTGCCTCCCTTGTGGAAATATTCCTTAATAAGTTTGCGATACGGACGAAATTCAAAGTAGCGTGAACGCCAAGCCATTGGAGCTTCAATGATCTCGTTTCCGAAGACAATAAGAACGTCACGAGGCATGGCCGCGTAGAGCTGGGAGCGACTACTGAAGTCAGGGGTCTCGACTGGCTGATTAAAGTCGTTTTCACCCGCTTCAGGGCGACGAACAATCACTCCTTCACCCTCCAGCACCTTAGCAAGATAGTCAAGTTCCTTGGCAGCTCCTTCAATGAGGTGTTTAGGGAAGTACTGACCAGCCTTGAGTTTGTACATATCCCAGTGCTTGCTGGGCCACACAGCCTTGCCGGACACGTGCCACTCCGGAATTGTGGCACCCTCCACCCGACCCACAATGACCTCTTCAAGTGGATCCCACTCATTGTGCGAGTTAATAATGGGTGTGACAGTAGATGCAAAACCGCGAGACGTTCTCGTCTTTTTAAGAATTAGGCTGCAAGTAGCCTGAGCGAAGCGAGCAGTTATTGACATCTACAGTGCGAGAGAGATTCGGAGCAAAGATCGGGACGAACCAAAGTAACTTGAGCAATGAATGACCTGCACGAAATATGGCGTTTCGTCGATCTTCAAGCCAAAAGATCCACCGCAACGTTTCGTGTTACCGGTACCGGTATATTTGGTAGATTGAATTGTATTGGTAATAATATTTAGATGTATTAATACCGGTAAGGCCCAAGCGGGAAGCTAACTAGTGTAACGTTAACGTAAAACATCAGTTTATCGCAGGAAATAGGGTACCTTAGCAAAATTAGGATAATTTTGTTCAATCAGCAGATAGGTGGAATCCGCATGAACCAATGAAAAGCTCGAATCATGGACTAAGCGGTGGTGTAAAGGGTTATCCTTAGAGATGTCTCTGGAAAAATATACAAGCTGACAAAAGTCGACCAAAAACCCACCAAAAATATCGAAAACATCAGTTTTTCGCGGCATAGAAATGTCGTTTAAAAACCCTAAAAGTCGACCAAAAATATCAAAAACATCAGTTTTTCGCGGAAAATCTTTACTGCGAAAAACTGCTGCTTTCGATTAATCAGCCAATCGTGGGACGCGTAGCAAAAATACACACACATAATTGGTCAGCTGATGTTTCCTGCGGAAAACTGATGTACTGCGATAAACTGATGTTTTACGTTACCTTTAATTTAGATAAAGTAGCATAGAAATGATCCACTCAAGCGAAAGGGTGTAGTTTCAACAATCAACTTTGCTCTTTTGCTTCATTTACATGTACGGTACCAGGATCTTCCTTTCGTTTGGAAGTTTTTTTTGTGTCAAAACCAGTGAAGTGAAATATGTTCTCATCATACTTCTGATCACTTGGAAGCCACGGACACATCTCAGTTAGAATGATAGACATTACATTTGATGTTTGGCAGACCCTATCTCTCCTTATGTCGTATTATAGATCAAGTATTATCATGTATTAATACTGTACATGTTGCAGGTATAAAACATAGATCAGGGATAACAAAACCTTGGTTAGCGGAGACTAAAATTCCTCATCGCTTGATATGAGCGAGCTCTTGCTGATAAATATGCACCGGCTGGTCAGAATACGCATCCGATCACAATTCATATCCGCTTGAAGCGTACCGGTAACGGCAACGGCATCCGACATTCAGGTCGTTAGTCGTGAAATATGCTCATGAAAACGATGCGTGTCGGTCATGACATGACGATTCATACGGTACATTAGGTATACGATATTACATTAAAATAATAGGATTTTATTTACCCCCAAAGCAAAGAGTCGCTCCGCCACGTGTCGGCGATCATTGGGAGCACAGGGCCTTCATCTTGGATGTGTTGAAATTTGGCATTTTAAACAATTCCAAATTTTCGCAATTCCCGATTGGGTGTAAGTAAAATTGAGGTTGATATTTTGTGTTCTAGCAAAATTTCCGTTCGTGATTGATTCAATCGCGCAACCTTAACCCAATAAAAACCGCGCAAATCCTGTTATTAATAGTTTATAAGTAATAGAAGTGGTCTGGGTTTTGGGTTTTGGGTGTAGGGATTTAGGTTTGGGGGTGTAGGGCATAGGTTCTGCGTGATATCAGCTGATTGGATATAAATGAAATAATTGACTTGTTTTGACAAATCACCATTCTTGTTTGGTTTGGGCGGAATTAAATCTCAGGCCCAAATCACGCAGGATCGGCAAATTTGAACGGAATCGACAATACCTACTTTTTATTTTTGGACTATTCTCACAAGTCACCGGAAGTTGATGCGAATGGCATCCCTCAAATGTACGCCCGAAAGAAAGCCATTTGGCGGTGATGAACGTTTCAGATACATCAACGATATAAGACCTCCAGTGCAAAGCTACAACCCAGCACCACAACAGGCATTCATAACACCTGATATAAGACCACCGGTAATCCAGCGCCGCAACAGGCACTCAAAACACTAACTGCGAAAGATTGCGAGTTATCAATTCGCGTTTTCGATGGAATGGAAGTCTATGGAGGGCTTGGAGCCGGTTTCAAAGAATGGGGAACCAGGTTTATAAGACATGTTTAGATAGCAGAATCAGCTAGTGGCTACGTTTGGAGCGAAGGCGTCAAGGTCTACCTCCTGAATCATTATATTTGTGGTACTGCAGAACGATATTACAATATGCAAGTCGATTTCTGGTGGAATGAGCACCCGACTCTGGTTCATGTAATGAACAAAAGGCTAAGCGCGTTATACATGGCTATTACGCCTTGTCAATCAGTCAAACTATCTACAGGCAAAAAGCATCCAAAGAGGAACTGAAATGAGCATTATCTTTACTTGGTGGCTATTTCCGAAGCAGTTGGAGGCAGCGAAAGTTTTGTTTTAGAAAATGTGGTGCTCTATACCTCGCCAGAATAAAAAACAATTCTAACGGCAAAAGGTGACCACACAAGAACGGATTACCTTCGGCAAGCTGAAGAGCTGTGCCAATTTGCTACTGCCGTCGAGAGTGACACAAGAAACCCAAGACACGCTGGAAAAGAATCAATTGACTACGTTGAGGACAAACCAAGGGTAAAAAAATGCTCAGGCTGTGGAAAGTAGGGCATACTCAAGCAAAATGTCGAAGTTCAAACAAAAATAACGAGAAAGTACTCGCAATCTCGACTAGCTCCGAAAACTCAAATAAGTACAAGTAGATCTTGGACAGTGGTGTTAGCATGCGTTTGGTTAACGATTTAAGCTTTTGCGAGACGCAACGGATGTGAACGGAAAATATTCCAAGCAGATGGACAGACGCTCAAAGTTTCGAAAAGGGGAGGATTCAAATACAAGTAAAAACAGGTGGAAGGTGTAATTTCAAATATAATTTGCATCGAAGGTTATTTTGTGGAAAACCTCGCCAGAAACATGATATCCTACGGCATGTTGGAAGAAAAGGGATGTGGAATGGTCTACAAGGACGGAAAACGCGTCATTGTGAAACAAACAAACCAATTTCCGACATCGATAAATTAACAAGGTGCTCGCGGTCAATGTCAAGATTGATATTTTATCAAAAGCTACTGACTCAACGTTATCCTCTATACGAGAAGAGAATGGTAGAGATATAAGATATCCAAAAGGGATCGCAGATGCATTTCCATGCAAGGCTTGACCACTTCAGCTACGATTCAATTGAAAAGCTAGTAAGGATTCTAAAAGTGGAATATTCCTTACGGATAACAAGCGTTTGAATTGCCTGACTTGCGCTCAGGAAAAAACGCAAGATCGGAAAGGACAGCGGACAAAATGCGCCTACAGATCGGATTGGAGGCGCCATATGTTCCGACTTAAAGGGACCAATTACTCCAAAAGACAGATTTGGTAATCATATATGGTGAATTTTGTCGATTTTAAATCCAATTACGTGCGATTATGTCGACTAAAACTGAGGCTGTAGCTGCAAAAAAATCAATCATTTCCGGGCTTTCCTAAAGTGTCAGTTCAATTGCAAAGTTCATGTATTACGTATGGAAGGTGGTGCCGAATATAAAAACCTGGACGAGTATTGTAGAATACAGGAATTTTCGAGACAAATAAGTGAAGCCAACAGTCATTCAAGCAATGGGAAAGCTAAAAGAATGCAACCAACCATTATGAATATGGCTCGGTGCATGATCTTTTCGTGTAGTTTAAGTGTTGCACTTTGGGGTGACGCAGTTTAATATATGTTGTTCTTATAATTAAACCAATGCAATTTCGGAAAGGGCATCACAAATCATAGTTTTGATAGAAAAGTTCCTAATCTTGGAGATATAGTTGCTATTGGTTCGCCATGTACGGTGCATCGTAACCCGGGAAAGAATTTGTTCGCACATCGAGCTCAAGAATGAGTCATCGTTGGCAAGAATGAAGAAGTCAAGGGTTTCAACTGAAAGCAGAACAAGAGGTTGTTACACATTTGCAACGTCGAGACGCTAGATCAAGTACAGAACCAACTAATAAAGAAGAACTTACTAGAAGTACTAGAGTTCAAAGGGAAAATCTACCATTTGTGCTCAAGCGACAATGAAAATATACCAAATTGGTTATTATCACTATACAGTGGGTCGTAAATTACATCTGGTGGACCTTCCACCATTCTGAGGCGTTTTGTTTATGTCTCTTCCTTAGCGCAAAATATGCATTAACTTCCATTCTCACTGTTCTGTCACCACCCTCAAGTTCCTCGGGATTTCCAAATTTGTTTTACAAAATGTAGCGATATTAATTTACAGTTTGGGTCCTGAATAAAGCAAAACCCTTATGAATTTAAATCGCGCCTCTTAGAAAAAGAAAAATTTAACTGATTGTATTTCAATTTTAATTATTTTGGACTCACATCAATGATCCAAATGTTCGAATACTTGATGTACTGTCACTATCGCGTGTACCCAAAATCATCTTGATTGGTAAATCCAAAGAGAGACATTATCCCCACCGGAGTTTTTATTATCCCCACCGGAGTTACTAGTATTTAGTTTCTGATTTCTGTAAGGCTCTTTATCAGTAGCATTCGAATGCTGAATGATGAACTAGCGACTGCACGCAGATCATTACGACGTGAATAGCTATTACGACTGCAACGACAGTGCGCGCTTAACCTTCTTGTTTCTGTAACGTCGCCTTTCTTTCTTGCTTCCAGAGGCTAAATTGTTGTTGGCTCTCCTCCATTAATGATAGAGTCGCCTCTGCTCCTCCAGACATGACGTGTAACTGATTGTGCCAAATAAGAAGCCGCGTGTCAAGCCTTTGAAGAAGAATGTATCTACCATTTTTTCAGTAGGTAACGATGAATTCTGAAAGGGTGGGAAACGAAGCCGTTAAACAAAGACAGAAATTGACGAGCATGTATCATATGTGCAGCAGCTTCACTAGTACTTGTGGAAGGGTCAATCAATGCAGGGGGGGTGTAAAAAGCAGCCTTTTGTTTGCATCATCGCAAAGAAGCTGGTTGAATGCGTCTCATTATACTTACAACCCAACCAAGTTGGTTCGACTTTGGAATTTCGTCCCAGTGGGACTCGAACCTGCAATCTCCCGGGGGCAGGGCCTTAACCACTGCACCAACCGGGGTCGGTTCGCAAAGAAGCTGGTACATGTAGAATGATTCACAGTGCGGGGACAAATATTAAATTGTGGTCCACACTATTTGTAATCTTAGATATTATCCCGAGGATAATAAAACCTCCGGTGGGGATAAGTAGTAAAATGTAGTTTAATTAGTCTTAACTATTAGCTACTATAAACATGTCTAATCTAGAATGCAGTCTAGGCTCAGGCTTGACGGATAAGTTATCTGTTCTGGACAGGTAACTGTGATCATGGGAGGTGTTACTATAGTCTGGGTCCGGTGCTGATGAATGGGTGAAAATGCGCTGTGAACTGATCTTCAGTCGGTTTCCCTCTACTCGCAACGCATAAACCTTGGATTCGTATTCAGCTACTGCTTCAACTTGAGCTCGGACTTGATTCCATACAAATTCCAGATGTTCATTCACTATCCCTTGGAAAATGGTTTGATTGCGCAATTGCCATAGCCACGCAATCCCAATTCCACAAATACCCTTCCATAACCGATGAAAAATTTCGGTATAAGTTTCATCATACCATCCGTACTGCCTCATCATCGCCTTCTTTATCCCAAGACCTACCGGTGGGGCGCACCTAGTCACTATTGCAGTTATAAAATCATCCAAGCGTGAAATCAGTGATTGTCTTTCCACGCCAGTGTTGCAATAATCGTCTCCAAAAGGCTTGAGCTCGCGGGCACTCCCACAGGATATGACATGTGTCTGTGCGGAGACTCGTGCATCCTGTATCAACTCCGGTGGGGATAATAAAAACTCCGGTGGGGATAATGTCTCCCAAATCCAAATTATGAATCATCGATTTTACCAATTACCGTTTGGTGGATGCGTTCGTCCTTGTATTGTCATACTCTAAAAAGGACTGTTGCCAAAATAGGTTACTTTTTCAGGTTTATCGACAAACTTGGAGTCAAATATCAGAATAGGGTGCTATTTCGTGATAAAGTCCAAATGAGGGTGTGCCCAAGATCTACAATCTTAAGCACCCGACTTTGGCACAATAGCAGCATCTAGAACCCTGACTTGGCATGCACTGACAGTTACTTGTCATAGAGTATTCCGAAGTACACATAGAGTATTCCGAAGTACATAGTCCAATAATTCGTGAGATATTCCACCAAACAAACATATCTCTGATAGGTTTATTCCCGGGAACATAACTGAGAGACCGACAGTTTAAACCTCGCTGCATTTACTCAAGTAGAGGAATATCGTGAAGAAACCACTACACCAACATTTTGGGATAATAATCCGCCCTGACGTTGATCTACACTTACTTGCTTGGCTGTGATCGGTGGTGACGTTCGGGTAGGCTTTATCTCTCGTAGGTTGTCCAGTCGCGTCGGGTAGTCAGTTTTTAAAGGGGGACATTTTTGTACTAATTTAAACTTTAGATATAGAAGTACCTTCGTATAGCTACTTCCTATATATGTATCCCTACATATATATTCCCACGTCTTGCTACTTAACCTAAAATTTGCTTTTATCCTTCTTCCCGTGCACTTCCAATAAGAAAATATCAACCATACTACGGATTCTGGATGTGTGCTACACTATGCTGGTGTCTGGCCCTATTAAAGTATTATCCAGATGGTCGACCCTATCATGGCTTCTTACGGCAAATTGAATTGATGGCCGGCTGGGTAGATGGGCGGCGTTGTTGTCTCAGTGGTCTCTAGAAGTGATCAAGTGCACCAAAGGAGAGAGGAGATACTGGGCACGTTAGCGGCCAGCATCACCCCAAGGGCAGAAGTGGAGGAAGCGCTGATAGCCATAGCGCCTCGAAAACAGCCACGACAATCCATCCTACTACCGTTACCAACTGTGGGACCGACTGAAGAACTGATGGTTCTGAGCTTTGACAGGTCAGCAAGCGTAAAAAAGGGAGCAGGCGCTATAGTGCCATTCTATGGAAGCTGCCCGAGTGGAAAGTGGTCGAAGCTGCTTTGGATATCACGCCTGGCATAACAGGGAATGAGGCAGAGTACCGAGGATTGCTGCTTTGCCTAGGTCTGCTGACTGGCCGGACGCAGGGGCGGATTATCATATGCGGTGACTTCAATCTGGTGATCCGGCAAATCACTGGGGGGATAGACTGGAAGGCCCCCGACTAAGACTTTTAAATGATCGGGTTATGTCCGCCCTGCGGAAATGACCAGAACATGAATTGTTACATGTCAAGCGGGAGTGGAACAATAGTGCAGACCATCTGGCTAAATTGGCCATGCGTGATCAGGTCGGCATCACCGTTTTGGATCCAGGTATGTGAATTGAACTGGCGGAAATGAACAGGCTCCCGGAGATAATCGGACAGGCCGCCAAGAGCGAGATCCACCCACCCGGATCCAACAGTTTCGGAGAAGAAGAGTATGGCGACCAGGATTGGGAAACAGACATTCAGACCCGGCCGGATCAGGAGGCGTCCCTGTAACGACAGGAGATCCTTCTAAATAAACCTGCAGCTGATCGGGCATTGACCAACCGGGGTTAACAGCCAAAGTGAAGGATGGAGTGAGGGATAAAAGAAGCATGGGCAGATATCTTAAAATTGGAATAAAGAAAGGAAATGGTTAAAAGAGTCAGGTTGCCCACCGCTATGGACGATCATACTTGTTGCGGAGCCGGACACTCGAAATCTAGGATGATCGGAGGACCGGTTGCGATATTGATTGCGCCAAGGATCGTGCTGGTCGATAGCTTCTAAATATTCGGAAAGGGGGGTAGTCCGGTCCGGAGCACCTAGGCCAGGATACCACGTTCCACCTTCTGCCAACCCTCCCCTCTGTTCAACTTTTCGGTTCGCCAGATGGAGCATAAAAGGGAAGAGGAACACGTCCAGGTCACAGACTCCATCCCTGATGCCCTCCAAGACAAACGCACACAAACGGACCCACGCATCTGAAGCCCGACCACGCCGATTCTTCTGGGTGGCGAAATAAATTCTGAGGGACAGAAATTTTCGCCGATCTTCCGCGGAGATAAACAAAAAATGGGTGAATTCCCAGATGGACTGGGCATGGGCCGCAACGAATTTCCGGAACCTTGCTCGGAAGTCGGTAAACCACGGGCTGGACGGAAGTCCTATATCTGACATCTCAGTCGCCAATATCTCCCAAGGCTTAGTCTTTATGAGCGTGTCAACCGCACCTGATTACATCAAGTCGGAGCACCAAGCTTCTGGTGGATGCGAATTGAAAAACGAAGGGAAAATCCAGAGAGGTGGACGGGATAAGGAGTGAGCGAGTTGGGAGCTGAAAACATCGGCGAGACGCAAGTTTTTTAGCTGCTCGACCGGCCAAGGCAGGATGTCGGACCGATCCGCCTCACTGAGGAAACATCCGCCGGGTAACCACAGAAGCGGAAGCTTGGAAAGAGGCGGTGCAGGAGCAGGAGAGCTCCGACGGATCTTGGGCCTGGCTGCCGGCCGAACGGGTCGGTTTCTGGAACGGGATCCTGCCGGAGCCGGTGGCCGGGTTTTGGCCGAGACCTTGGAGGAGGGTTCTCTCAAGTCTTTCAGGATGCAACCACTAATCGGGGATGTCGATCTCAATCTCCTCTTCCTTTTCCTCTGACTTATCCTGCCCCTCCTCCGTTCCTTCTTTTTCAGTTATTCCGTTCTTCGTCTCGGTCTTCCTCTCGGAATCTAGGGATTTGTTAGCGGTCTCGGAATTGGACGTGTCCTTGAAGGTCGAAGTGACGGCGGTGTTGGGAGACAAAGACGGATTAGCAGGCCCGTATTCTCCGGAGCCAAAACCAGTCGGCGGCGGGGTCTGTAAATCGATAACCTGATCGGGAGCCAGATAAGAGGCCGCTCGATCACTAGGACTCACGAAGCGACGTCGGGTGTCCGCGCGGGAGCGGGACAATGCAGCACACACCTGCTGGTTGAGGTAGTCCTCGTCTTCATCGTCATCATACTCCTACTCACTGGAGGATGGATCTGAACCCGCGTTCGGGCTAGACGGAGAGCCAGTTTTGGAGCCGGATGGCGAATCAGCTGCAGAGCGGGATGGCGAATCAGCCGCAGATCCGGGTGGCGAGGCGGTTACCGAGCCGGAGGGCGAGCTAGGGGTAGAGCCATGTTGCGCCGAGGAATCAGGTGGGGATACGGTGGCTGCCTCCGTTGTAAATGAGCCACAGTCGCTGTCCGACTCAAGTTTCCGTTCACTAGCCGAATTGCCCAAATAACATTGGTACAGGAGGGAGGATTCACTCCTTCTTCTCCGTTTGGGGGTGATAGAAGACGGGTCGGAACCAGCTAGGGATGGATTAGAGCTGGCTGGACGTTTTCCGGTTTCCGATCCTGCCGAGGAAGACGACTGGGGCAGTTGCGGCGGAGAGGTTTTCCACTGATCTACCATACCCAAGACGGCCAAGATGGCTTCTCGCACACGAAGGAGCCTGTAGGATGGGGGCAGTCCGAGTCGGTCTTGCAGTTCGCATAGAAGGGACCTGAACCTATCCTCCTTATCCAGCAGGGCGGCATAGGAACGGTCGGCCCGGATCAGGTCGTCACAAGCTTCATGATATCTTATCCGAATATGGAAATGCTCAGATCGCAGCCTTTGCTTCCTGGAGTGGGCCTCCTGCAGCTGCTGCTCAAGAGAAAAAAAATGGCGAAGAGCTTGAGCATGAGATTCTCGCAGGTGGTCCCGGTCATCCCGCGTGGTGTTTAGCTTTTGGGACACCTGGCGGCACCGGCCACGAAGATGCAACAACTCTTGGGATGTCTCGGAAATTTCGGCGGATTGCTCCTTCAGCTGTTCCAATTGTTGGACTACGAAGCGACATGACCATGCAAATTGTAAGCGACAGAACGACGACATAGGAGTGGGCGAATCACTTACGCTGAAGTTTTGAGCGGTGAACTAACTCTTGGTTGGCAGCTCGGAGAGGCTCGACGACGTCCCCCAGTATGCGGAGGTGGTCCTTCTCTTTCGTCAGGCTGGCGACCTGGCCTTCGAGATCGGTCACCTGCCACTGAAGATCACTCGGTTCCAAGGAGGATTTCTGGGCGACAGCTTCGTCAGCTCGGCGGTTGGCGGAGGCGAGTTGCTGAACCAAATCCGTTAGGATGTGTTCCAGACTATCTACTTGTGCCGTCAGCACCTCTATTCTTTTTCCCAGCTCCGCCACTTCGGAGGTGGGGGCAGATGGATCAGCGGCCTGTTGTAGGGCGTCAGTGAGCTGGCCTACAATGGCCCGAAGACGGGTTACTTCATCCGCTGCTTCCTGGCGGCTACGCCTCAGCTCGGAAATTCGAGGCTCAGTGCGATACAGCATCGCACAGAGAGTCGCGCATCTCTGCGCTAGAACTTCGGAGTCAGCCTGACGGGATCGAATATCAGCCTGAAGGGATGAGACAGTGACCCTTAAAAAAATCTGTCCTGGTCACCGCAGGCCTGACCGTGAATGCGAAGCGCCGTATCAATGTCAGTCGGAGACAGCACCAGATCAGGAATACTGGATGAATCCGGCGGCCCTGCGATTTCCACTCCGCTGGCAGGCGAGTCATCGTCGACCAGAGTAACGCGACAGATGTTATCTTTGTCGACTTGCAGAACTGGAAATATATCAAGAGAGGGTCAGCACAGACGGATGAGACCTAAAGCCAGCTTGAAGACCGGCTTAATAGAAATTGCCAGAAATCGGGCAGAAGACGTACCAAATCGGAGCATGGGTAAGAGAGATCGAAAAGACTTGTGTCAGGTGAAATCGTGCCCCAACCGTTGTGCGGCTGCGATAAGACTAAGGGCGGCTGTGGTGAAGTGACTTGTGAATTAATTAACGGGCAGAATGAAATATATCTGGCCGAGGGTGCCTTCTGATTGGCAGAAAACGCCGGCCAAGGGCGTAGATGCTGGACGGCAGTTGTCAAGCGTATCCACCAGCGGCAAGATGGTGCCATGCACGGAATCGAGCCAGATGGGTGTGATCAAGGGGCTTGTAATTGGGCTAGCCGGAGATGGGCCGTCCGGATCAGGTGGGCCAGATGACCGCATATGGTGGATGACCGAAGGGTGGATTGTTGCTTGGAAGGTGTATGTGCAAAGGGTCCTGAAGAAGGCTGGACTATGTGGAAGACTGAAGAGACGCCAGAGGTGGACGCTGGGCTTCTAAAGTAGGGATAAAAATCAGTATACGTTTGGCAAAGCCGAACGGATGGTACAGACGCTAACCAGAGCTATTAAGATGTATGTCGCTGATTCCGCCCGACAAGAATGGGATGAATATGCAGAGACTGGTATTGGCATTAAATTCTTCTTTCGATCGGATCAGGGGAGATACTCCCTTTTACTTGGCGTACGGTTGGGACCCTCGATCTACCATCGAATCGACGATTCCCGTCAGTTGTGCCCGAGGTAGAGATCACGAGGCCCGTCGATGGCGTATGGGACTTCAGCGCCAGTACCAACATGCGCGAGAACAGGTCAGTGAACGATTTCGGAGGGTGGTCCAAGATAGAGCAGATCGGAATAACGATTAGGCTGATTCCCATAATATTGAACTGGGATCAAGGGTCTGGCTTTAGCTGGATCGCGTGAAAGAAGGATATGCCAGGAAGTAGAGCACATACGTGGCACGGACCGTTCCGTGTTTCTGAGCTGATCGGCGATCCTGCCGCCCGGTTGATCACTGCAGGCACCGATTACGGAATTTTCCTGATCGTTCATTTGTCGAAGTTGAAACTGGTCCGGGAATTTCCCAATCGCCCCAAAACCAGTTTATCACTCGAAGATCAGCCGAAGTTTGATTTCGACGAGGCTCTTTTGCCTGAAGACAGTTGGGAAAGGGTGTTAGATCAAGATGAATTCGAAGTTGAGAAGATTTTGGATACCCGATCGGGCAAAAGGACCCGGTTCGGTCGAACCCATCATGATTTCTTGGTCCAGTGGAAAGGTTATGACGATCCGGCTTGGGTGGATGAACGAGACCTCAATTGTGGAGCTTTACTAAGAGAATTTGAACGCGATCGGGTGAGACGGAACTGATTCGGAGTTATGCAAAGTCACGAAGAAGGTAACCAGGAATCACAAAAGTCTGGTTTGACACATCTCTATGGATTGACTAATTATAACAATCCGACTAAGTCAAGATCAAGTTGAGTAAGCTGGTTCGGAGTCGACGCACACATATATATATTCATGACAAATATATTCACGTGCATATGAACAATCGAATACGCAAAATGAGGACAAGATTTGGAATCTGGAGATATGGTCTCGAATATGGAACACAAGAAACACAAGAAAACGTTATCGAGATATATTTATGGTTAAAAGAAAAACGAAATGAAACTGGTTGTCGCGATAATTATGGGCCGTACTTCGCACGCAGACGAGAAATCTGAAGCACCGGACGATCCATAGGACTTAGACGATATTGGTTTCGCCAAGAATCTTGGCGATCAGCAAAAGACAAAGCGTCGTGCAACGTGCTGATCGGGGTCGGGTGTCCATAGCCAGGATACCATTCTCCGGTATCAGCTGTAACACCTTCGCTTCCACTCGGCGAATAGGCAGGTGCAATACGGCGGGAAACAGGAAAACATCCAAGTCACATTCGTTGATTTGGACACCATCCACCACGAAATCGCAAATTGTAGCCCAAGCAGCTCCGGCTTTGCTGTGGCGACGCTTGCGAGCATGGAAGTAGGGTTCTGTCCAAGCATCCTTGCGCATGCTTGGGGTGACTGGGAACTGATGGGTGGCTTCCCATATCGCCTGACCATGGTCTTCGCAGAATTGATCCAAACGTGCCTTCAAGGCGTGGAACCAGGGGCGATCGAGGAAATCTAACCCAGGCATAGGGTTCGCAAGATTTTTCCAGGGCTTCGACTCGATCATGACTCGAACAGCATTTGCTGTGAGTAAACCTGGGAGCCACTCGTCGTCCGAAGGTGTCGATGACTTAGCAGGAAAATTCCATCTTCCTGGACGAGAGAAAAAGCGAGGAACAATCTTCTTCTTATCTTGGAGGACCATAGGCGTTAAATCCCAAAGTTGACGAGCTCTCCACGGCTGGCGATTCACAAGCTGAGCTGCAGTTGGCCGGGTCTCATGAATAACGTATGAATTTCTTGCTTGGATCGTAGCTGTAGTCGTCACAGTGGACGGCTGAACGCGAACCCGGAATAAAGACGCCAGTAAAATTGGGAGGCCTACCGGTCGGCGTCGCATTAGTCGACGGAGGACTATTTGAAGGGGTCGGAGCCGGTCGCTTCTCCTCTAGTTCGTCCATCCCATCGTCGTCCGAATAGGGTAAATTGATGGGCTGGCTTAACGAAGTTGGTTTTGGTAGATTCGCAGTCGAAGCTCGACGATCGGTGCTACGCGACTTGGCCAAAGCAGTCCGAGTCCGTTCGTCCAGGTCTGTCGAATCACCATCAGTATCAGAGATGGACAGGCGAGAACGTTTGGCAGGAACCGTTTTCCTCTTTGAATGGTCTTTACGCTTACAAGTCGCCGAACCCGAAGATGATGGAACGGATCCCGAGATCGGGGAGGGACCAGATCGTGCGGGTTCAGGTGCCGCCGGTTCGTTAATCGCTGGCTGATCAACTTCCACGTCGATCGGCGGAGGAGGAGTAGAAGAAATGTCGGCGAAGGTGGGCCCGATCCAGGAAACTTGCTCGGTCTTTTACTGGCCGGAATGAGAGTGTTGACCAACTGAGGAAATCCACGTAAATCTTTCCGGAGTGATCCCGAATCAGTATTCGGATCGGTCCACCTGTCTATCGTCTGGTGTGCGACCTTCTTCAGATCGACCAGACAACAAGCCCAGGTACGCTCATCCACCTGCAAGGTCTCGAATCTGACCCGAGCAAGATTCAACTCCCGCTGACGATCATCAGCCTCCTTCTGATTCTCACTCAACCGTTTCTGAACACTGGAGCGGCCAATATGAGAATCAGAAATTTGCCTGACCAGGCGGTTAACCTGCTCGTCCATATGGCGCGTCTCTATCTCCAAACGTTCCACTTCTTGGATCGTATGGACCTTCTCTTGGATCAACTGGCCATGGTTATGATGGTGGTCATCGAGCAATTGCAAGTGGTCCACCATCTCAACCATTGACATTTTCATATTCTCGATGCGCTCATCTGGAAGAAATAAAAGAAGTTATACATTTGCCGCGGAAAGGTCATATTGAACGGGACATAACCTTGATCGCGGACGGTAATGGATAGAAAGCGAACCATGGACTGCAACGAGACAACGGTCTCAGAGGGTTGTGCCGAAGCGCGTAAGGCAGCAAGATCGGCGGATAACTGATCGCGCTCAGTTGTCAAGACCTGGATGCGGTTTTCCAGCTTTGACCGGTACACGGTCTTGGTCGGCGTGAAGAGTGCTGAGCCGGTCATGATCCACTTGTAAAGCCGACAGTCGCTTCACCAGGTCTGCAGAATTGCATTTTAAGCGAACTTGCTGATAGTATATTTCAGTACAAAGTGTCCGGTTGGTCTTGCATAAGGAAGCCAGCTCGGGAATCGCGCTCCGAAGGCCTAGCCGCAGTCGGCTGGTGTCCTCCGAACCCAACGAGAGCGAGCCCGTCCCTTCCACTAAGAGTGCCAGTTGCTCCAGATAACTAAAAGAACGGCTCGGAAGGGACCAGGTTGGGGCGGACGGTAGGAAGCTAAAGCCGTTGCCGGAGATATGAAGCTGGTCGTGATCGTGGTGGTCGTGGAAGTCGAGACCGGAGAAGTCACGGTAGTTGGAAGACGTATACCAGACGAAATTGATCCTGGAGGCAAGACGCTGTCTGGAGGAGCAGTCGAAGAGGCCGGAAAAGAACCAGGAGGACGAACTGGGTCAGACATGATCGCCGAGTGGGAAATTTCGTTTTGAGTGAGTCGAACTACTGTCGTTGCGCGGCTGCAGTTAGTCTCAGGGGCGGCTGTGGTAGAGTGATTCAACAAAATCAGGAATAAGTGGTCCGCACACGGCAGTTGAATGGTGGCTGTGAGAACACCCATCAAGATGGAACCGTTGATGGGTGGGACAGGCTGGATCTATTCAGGATGGTACATAAGTGATAACGGGTTATCGTAAAACGTGGAGAAAAATGAGATGATGCCTTTGTCACGCCCTGTCCCAGAGACTAATGAACCAGCGAGTATCACGATCGGATGTGAATACTCAGATACTGGACTGAGTTCGTGTGAGCGTGTGAGACCGGATCGGTCAAGATATATATGATGAGCAGTACTAGAGACGGTTTGATATATCAGGCACGGTAAAACCTGGTCATGGGAGTGGATCATGGACGATTCAATGTATTGAGTTGATGAGATAGTGAGACCGGTTGACCGGCCGAACAATTTGGTCCCGCCTTACGGTGTGAAGATCAAGTGTATGACAGAGCACGACACGTGAAATGGCGAGCTGTATGAGCCTTATCTACTGGAACAAGCAGCAAGGGTCAACGTACTTGCTCCGAATCAGCATTAAAAGATCAGATCGGATCCAACTCTAAGAGGGGGGCTGATTCGGGTTCAACCTTGCGGTTTAACATACAATGGTGGTCGAAGATAAGGTTGAGCGAGCGCGGGGTGTCGATGTTTTGGTGATCCTGAAGTGTTTCGAAGTAATCCGGGGCTGATTCGCCCTGATTCCCGTGCCGGTCCCGAACCGGTTTGGATTAGCCCCGAATCAGCTTCCAGGTTGTTGAAAGAGAAGGAGTTTCAGCCAGGATCGGGTTTTAATTAACGTAATTCATCAGATTATGGTGGGTCATCAGTTTATAGCGGAAAAATTCTTGAAAACCTATCAGAAACACGATATTCAAAATACACTCCAACCACTGGCTGGCTTTTCACAGCATCAGTTTATGGCACTTGACGAGCAAATCACACGACGCTTGCGCAAAAAAAAGCCCACTGATATTTCTCTCCAAATAACTAAAATATTGTTTATCTCGATGCTTCCGTATGTTTTTTCGGTTCGTCTGACTAAAATAAACCACAATAGTGATCGTTCTCCTCAATAGAGCTCCTGCCAAAATCTGCTGCATAGAAAACTCAGACTTTGCCATTTGTGCGCCACTGGAAAAGACAAATATTAACGGCTTAGGCTTATAAACAGACCAGCTGA
>MIQA02023805.1:0-12866 GCA_001887855.2 Sclerospora graminicola
ATCAAGTCGTTGATGAGTGAAAGTGGCGAAATGGATCCCGCTGATGATATCAAAGAATTTGATTTCCCAGACGAGGGCAAAGCTGGACGCCGTGAGCTTCACATCTTGGTGGAACTTCCTCTGCAGCAGGCACGCGAATCAAGCGTCTACAATAGAGAAACTGTGCTTCGAGAATGCAGAGAATTTAGCAATCGGCAAAGAGAACACCAAATGCGAGTAGAAGCAACTATTTCCTCGCTAGTACACAAATCGTCCGATTCCGTCTCTCCCAGTGTAGGTCAACAGGAGATTCAACGATTGGAGGCAATACCCGGATTGATTACTCATTTTGCCCCAATAGAGAATGAAGAAGCATTTTGGTCGGCGGAAGATCAGATTCACGCAAATAACATTAATGTCGAGGCTACACTTACCACATTTATGACTCCTTTTTTCAACGAAATGGTCGTCCCGCTTGGTCTGGTCTTTGTCAATTGCGAGCAATATGAATGGTTGCCCCAATCTCTACTTGTCAGCACAAATACGGAGTTGAAACCAGATGGTTTTGCGACCCATCGTGGGATGTTTCGTGCCAAGGGCAATAACATCCAGCGTCCAGCAGAGGGATTTCGATTTGGTGTACCAGAGCGAAGTTTATTCGACTGTGGCATTTTGTTTGAATGCAAGCTCAATATAAGCCTGATTCGTTTTGGCCAAGTGGTACGATATCTGCAGCATCTGGCGTCAAAGCCAGCTGCTACTATTCTGTTTCATCGCACTTCGTTTTGGCTGATAAACAGCCATAAAGGCAATAGGTCTTCAAGGTTGAAAAAGCAAAGTGGGTCGATTCGGGCTCGAAATCGTTGTGCGCAAGTTTTTTACGGCCAACATGTCCCTCCGGTGGGTAAGCGCCATTTGGGAAATGCGTGCTCTTCCTTGGGCGTGGATGTCGTGGAAGGCGAAGCATTTCTTGGTAGTTGGTGCTATTGGTCGTGTTTTCAAAGTCATGGATCAGAAAGGAGAGGTATTATGCGTAAAAATTGTGGGTGAACGACTCGATTAAACGTCCTTATCGAGAGAAGAACAGCCTTGACGAATCCCAAGGTACTGGCTGACGATTTCGTCTGGTCGGATCGGGTTAACGAAATCCTAATAAAGCGCGGCGTTATTGTTGTATCGCTGTTGGGAAACCAGCTTCCCGGCCAACGCAGAAACAGGAGATCGAAAACATCTTTGATTTTTGTGGAAGCTCCACTTGAATGGTTTGGTCCATGGAGATCCTCGCATACCAAATGTGATCCTCAATGATGAACAAAACGCTCTCTGGATCGATCTCGTGGATGTGATGGAAGCAAGCCCGCTATTAAAACAATTTGATGCTGAATTTCTCACCCGATCTATCCTCAATGTCAATCCGACGGTGTTGTTGGACACGGAGCTAAGGATGTTGATTTACAATTATGGCAACAGCACTACAGCAGACAATCTCAATCATCTCGTTAATGAAGTCTGTCAAACATTTTCAAGAAGATTCGGATTTACGAAGTAGCATCTTCTTTCTCTGCTAGTTGAATTTAACAGTAAATAAATGCATTTTAGTCATAGACTGGAACTTTGCGTGATTAGAGACGGTCATATTTGATCAACTATGACCAAATCGGCATGCATGTTTTCTATCTCTTTGGACCTTGTTATGAGTTCTAGTCTTTGATCAAATAGGGATCGTAGTCGATCAGTCGCTACCACAGCTCCTGAAAGTGCCGCTGATCGACTCCAAAACCCGCAGGAGAAACACAAAAATGAACGCAAAAAGTAAAATTGATTATTTTGAAATGCAAGTTTTCAGTCTTCATAATCTGGAAGCTCGTAGCCATCGTCGGGGTCAATTGTTGATAAGATTTATTCCAAATTGGGGTTTCGAAATTGCATGCAATTTATTATAAGTCGATTACTCACATGCAAATTGCATGCAACATTGCGTGAATATCACGTGAGAAACAAATTTCCGATAGAGCCGCCTAAAGCGACGTATAATGTATAAAGACGCTTGGATTTGCGATAGGCGGCTCACTTTTGTCGTTACTGTTGTAGTGAGGCAGTAGAATTACATGCTACATTCTATCAAACTCTTGCTTTTGATAAACGCTAATCAATAATGAGTTGGCAACTTCCAAATCAGTTTCTTCAACAGCAATACTCATTTCTACATTTGCAACTATACCCTCATTTACTTCGATTTTTGCGCTATCTTCATCCAAGTTTACGGGTATTGATGCCAAAAAACTTTTCTTCCTCTCAACTTGAATCTTTCCAAGAGTTTCTGCTTTGTTAAATTGCTTCAAATCTTCTTCCATATAATTAATCATAGGTGATCTATTGCAATTGATACGTCAAAAAGACCCTCATCTAAAAAAGATTTAAATAATCAATTATATTGTATTTATGTAGGTATAGGTCAAAAAAGATCAACGATTTTCTTGAATCTCGAGCTCATATTTATGAATATCGCTTCGCAAGGCTCGAATTTGAGAGTCGCAGCTCACAGATGAGAATCCCCTTGCCTCGGCGAGCGTGCAGAGGTCGTCTATAAACAACAAAACATCATCTTCGGCTCGATCCTATAAGTAAAGTCAATTGTTTCTCCATATTCAATATTCAGTCAAGCAAGAGCGACTAAATCATGCACTTACGTGAATAAGCTTGACGATAAATTGGAGCAGCGACATGCTTTGATCGATTGTCTAAGTCCCCGACAGCTAGACTCATTCATATCAAGTTTATTTGTTAATAACAGCATTATAGTCCACCGCCACTTGAGAGTATCGAACAGTACGCACCTTTAAAAGAGGCCCAGATGGTACCAACCCGGCCGGTACACCGAACCCATCTGGTACCAGTCCGAATGGTACATTGTACCCGGCCGGCTCGGCCGGATAGCCACCCATCCGAGCTCCTCGGCCGCTGGCGCTAGCAATTCCTTGGCGACTTCTCCTTCGATCCGGGTGCCTCCCTCATCCACTAGAACCATCATCTTCCTTCAGGCTCCCTTCACTCATTCCTTACAAACAATCCGCCGCCTCGGCCGTCCGCCATCCGCGCCTCGGCCGTCCAACATCCGTGGCCTTCCCGTCCGCTTAGCCCGCCTGTTCGACTATCCATGCCCCTTGTCATGTCCACCAGCCTGATTTCCAGCCTGGCGCCGCCCGGCCGCTTGTAGACTTCCTCGGCGGCGACTATCCGGTGCCCGCGCCCTTGGTCCGTATTTCCGCCAATCGGAATGCGCCCTTTGGAAAGTACTTTACATTATTTCATAAGTCGCTTCACCACACTGCCATAACCACGCCATTCCGATCCCGCAAGTCCTTCCAAAGCCGGTGAAACACTTCTGTATATGTGTCATCATATCATCCATGTTGCTGCATCATCGCCTTCTGAATACTAATACCTATCGGTAGAGCACATCTTGTTACGACCGCAGTTTAAAAACTAGCCAAGAGCGAGTCCGTAATCATTGTTCCTCTCCAATGCTGTATCAAACGTCGCCAAAAGGCTCGAGCACGCGTACGCTCCCATAGAATATGACATACATCTGTCCGCATACTTGTACAGCGTTCATCCAACTCACATCTCCTATCCGAATGTGGCCGGACATAAAAGGTAATAAGTTGCATCGTGACGACCCTGAACTGTACCCACACTTCATAGTTAGTCCACATATTATCATGATCCCATACCTGGTTGGGTTCAACATCTTGTAGATTAGTCCACCAGCTGCTCGTATCACACCGGTGTTTCCACATCGCTAATAGAGTTTCAGTTGTGGCGCTACTCATCTTCCAGATGACCCCATCGGATTGTTGCTGGAGGCTTACTCGTTCTCCCCCAATTCTCTCTCTGCCTCGGACTTGTCCCGGTTCTATTAATTCCCATGTAAAAGACACCAAACATGCTTGCCCTCGGCATACCTTTAATGGCGGCCGTTCTCCAATATAATGACCAACCCCTACTCTTGGAGACGCTACTATTAATGCACATAATCATCTTCCAATTTTTGCGCGAGTGTGTGAGTTCCCGTGCAACCCCTGCACCTGCCACACATAAGTAGTTTTCGTTAGTCGCAATATGCCTAATTCGCGGATGGTTACATGCAGAATGCGATCAAATTTCCTCGGAACAAGCATCATCGCTCTCTTCTCCCGAATCCATGGATTTGATGACAACTATAGGTCCCCAAAAAGGGGATCATCCAGTTAGGTAGCGGGTCATGATATGAGTAAGCGTCTATGTCAACCGTGATCGTAATCTCGTCATTCTGTTTTAGTCCCAGCCCTTTATCCCCAGTCTTGCCTCCATTATATCAACTACCCGGGGTAAAACCTTCTAAGTGTAGCGTTCTAACTGCTCTGTGTCGCTAGTTTTAGGACCAAGCCACTCCATAACTGTTCTTGCCACTGTTTTCAACGTTCCCGGTTCAACTGCTCGTCCTGCTTGGCACACTGTGTAACCTTTTACTGGAGTTAGTACCTGCCCTGATGATATGTCTGATCCTATGCCGGCTAAGTCCAGCCATGCTATTTGATAACAGTCCCGCGCCGCAATAAGCCACTGGCACGCCAATTTAATCGTTGTACCTTTATAGCTACCGGAATTGAAATGAGACCCACAACCCCGGCTGCATGTGGGGTAAATAGTAAAGTCGGCGAGATCTTATGACGCCCACTCTCTCCGGTCGTCCTGTTCCGCCACAGAAAGGCCTTCTGAATATATACAAGTTCTTGCACGACTTCAACCGGGGTTCGAACATCCTCGCTGTGAACAAAATGGAAGGAATCGCTATCACGTTAAACAGTTGTACTCTTTCCATGAAGGATGTTCCGCATTCCGTCGCCGTAGCTAATCTCCGTTGTACACTCCGAATTCGCAGTGCCCAGTTAACTGTATTTAAACTCGCCCACCCAAAGAAATCTCCAAGATATCTTATTGTTTCCCCTTCCGGTAAAACCGGTAAGGTGTACCACTTTTCTGGAACATACTCCGAGTAAATTTACTTTTTGCTGGTTGAACTTGTTGACCCGACAGACCCCCGAACCGACGGACTACGTCAAGGGCTACCGGCACCTGTTCTGCGTATCGAAAAAAATCGTTGAGTCGTCTACAAAGGCTGAAAACCTGTGTTGCATGGACGAATCATATTTTAAAGGTTGAATCCCCTCTATTCTCTCCTCCTGAAGTAGAGCTAAGGCAAGTGGCTCTACCGCTAATATGAAGAGACCCTGCCGTATACGTGACTTAACATGAAGTTGCTCAAAAAATTGATTATTCACCAAAACTTCGGCTGTCGTTCCTGCATGAATTCTATTCATCAACTCTACGAAATGCTCCGAGAAACCGTACAGCCGCAAAACCATAAATAGATACTTCCTTGCGACCGTATCATAGGCCTTACTGAAGTCTAAAAATAGAACCCCAGCACTCTGTGCCGCCGACACTTTTTCTTTGACTGATATGTTTCGAAAGTAGACTTCATCATAATTACTGCTTTATCCATAAGCCTACCCGAGACAAACCCCTGTTGGGTTTCTCCAATTAACAGCCTCAAGAAGTGCTGTAGCCTCCGAGTCATTTTTTTTGCGAAAATTTTATACCCAGTTGTCAAAAAATAAATAAATAAATAAAACAAGGAAATTGGACGATAATCCAGGGCATTGCTAGAATCCCCCTTTCTTACGTAATGGAATGACCACTGCCTTCCAAAAGGATCGTGGCGGTTTCCGACCTGCCAATATATCATTGATATCCGCGTCAGGGGTCCCACCAGCACTTCTGCAAAATCCTTATAAAAATCATTCCCGAGTCCATCCTGCCCGGCTGCTTTTCTACGATCCACACATTTAATTGCCCATTCCACATCTTCCTCCAGAATTTCCGCCATTAAAGCTGAATTTTGAGTGTTAGTCACCTTTCGTTCTTCCGGCACCCGCATGAACTTTTGCAATTCCGTCAGTAAATTGGTGCTTCTCACCTTACGGTGACTGTAGCTCACTATGTGATGCCAAATCGCAGCAAATTTTTCAGGCATCGATAGATAGTCAGCAAATGGGGGGCCAGAGGTCGCTACTATATTGGATACTGTCTGGTCCCGTTCCCAAATTGACGCCAATTTAAATAACCAGCTAACATCCGCAGCCGATCGGTGTAAACGAAAACCTCCATGAAATGAACGTTCTTTGTGAAAAGCCTCCGAAAGTGCTAAAACGAAGTGTTTTCGGGCTGTAGCATTATCTCTGACCGTCCGTTGAAGATGGTGAAGTCTTCGCTTCCGTCGCCTGGCCACCTTCTTGCGTACTTTATAAATGATATCTCGGCATTCATCAATCCACTGATCCCAACTTGTATCATCTCCTGTGATTCTTGTACACTTCGTTAGACGATCCAGAATCATTGAGTGAATTGTGGTGTAGTCGCTCTCAGAAAATCTTCCTGAGACGCGAACACCCACGGGGGTCCCAGACGACTGACTATCGGAGGGGGTACTCCGTCCATCCGAGTCATGATCCGATCCGGCATCCGGCCGGCTAGATCGGTCACTTCCATCCGCTTGATCGTGACTGCTCGGATGTTGCATGTTGAAAGCTCACCTTGTGTACCCGTCAGTACTGGGTGGTTAGCTCTCCTGGTGGACCCTAGGGCGAAAAGTGTAAATCCGTCCAATAGGGAGATGAGGGTTAGGACTAGGGGTAGCTCCTGGGCGGAAATCGTCACCGGGGAGCTCGTCTGGCAATACACTTGAACTTTGTATAGTGCCGGCTGGGCCGAGAATAGTCGATCGGCCAGCTAAACCAATAAGACACTTGAAGTTTGTATAGTGCCGGCTGGACCGAGAATAATCAATCGGCCAGCTAAACCAATAACAATGAAGGGCGAATCCAAATGTGTATATGAGGCAGATACAACTCCACACTCTTCCACAGAAGGCCAAAATGTCACCACTTCCCAATACTTAATACCGTGTTCAAAACACGGGCGACTTGAGGTGAGTATACGAAGTCGCCGCGACTCCCGGTCAGGGGACTTCCGGTGGGTTAACTTAACCTTCCCCGGGCAAACCAATAACAGCAAGAGGGGACCTTGTTAGCCCTCTGCCGTGAACCAATGAAAGCGACTTGTGTCTAAGAAAGCGAAACGTATACTGATTTATCCTATATCCAATACTCCCTTTGTGTAACCTACCCCAAATAACACGGCTGACCAGTCATGTACCTTACCCAACGTAACCCGGCTAACTCCGACTTTGTGTACCCGCCTGGCCGGTACAGCAGCCCCAGATGGTACCAACCCGGCCGGTACACCGAACCCATCTGGTACCAGTTCGAATGGTACATTGTAACCGGCCGGCTCGGCCGGATAGCCACCCCTCCGCGCTCCTCGGCCGCTGGCGCTTAGCAATTCCTTGGCGGCTTCTCATCCGTTCCGGGTGCCTCCTTCATCCACTAGAACAATCATCTTCCTTCGGGCTCCCTTCACTCAATCCTTACAAACAATCCGCCGCCTCGGCCGTCCAACATCCGTGGCCTTGCCGTCCGCTTAGCCCGCCTGTTCGACCATCCACGTCCCTTGTCATGTCCATCAGCCTGATTGCCAGCCTGGCGCCGCCCGGCCGCTTGCAGGTGCGCCTGGCAGCTCCCAGATTGCGTCTTCTTATTGACCGGTCTGGGCATCCGGCTAAGGGTGACATTTCAGCCAATCCGGTGCGGGCATCCATCATCATTAGTCCGTTAACTTCTGGAGCACTTCACCACAGCCGCCCCTGAGCCTTGTCGCAGCCGCACAACGGTTGAGGCACGCGCTCATCACATCTCCCACACTTTGAATTTCACCGCCCCTATGTCTGAACGTGACAACGCCCCCATTGGTCCCATGCCGGGCCACTCCCCGGCCAATACCCAGCTATCGGCCGTAGGCCCGGATGCCCATCCGACCGGTCCAGAGCATCGCCTAGGGCAGCCCGACGTGGCTGCCCTGCAAGCTCAAGTCGCTGCGCTAACCACTCACGTAGCCAGCCTAGAGCAAGCCAACACCGAGTTGGCTGCAACCGCCCGGCTGGCTAGTCAGCAAGCGGATGAATCCCGGGTCCGGGAGGTTCTGGCTACCTTTCAATCCCGCGACCGCATTAGCCGACTGGAAAGTGAGAGGGCCGACCTTCTCCAAGCGAGAGATCGCCTCCAAAAGCAGTTGGACTCACAGCGCGTCCTGAACCAGAAGGCCTTAGCTGCCTTGAAGATCCAGAGTAAGTACCTATCGCCTATTCAGGTTCGTCTCTCCACTCACTCACTCCGTGTATGTCCTCAGATCAAAACGTCATGAACCTCCGCGTCTTGATGGTCGAATCTTTTCAGACCGCGCGCGAGTTGACGGCGCGCTACGACAGCTATATTAAGCTCTCTAAACGATTGGAGAGTTCGCAGCTAAAGCTGGGCAATTTGGAGTTTCGCCGGATCCGGCTTGCCAAAAAGTTGACGAAGTATCAGAAGGCGCTATACCAGTCGGCCGATGCATCGCCCGACCTCCAACGCCGAATCCGGGAGCTTGAGGCCGCGTACGCTGAAACCCAATCGGGTGTGAGTGAAGCCCGGGAGGCGTTTACCCAGCTTGCGGAGGAGCGCGCGGACTGCCTGTCCTCTCTCAAGGAAGATCGGGCTCGGCTAGCCGCTTCGGCGGCCCGGGTGAGGGGTCTAATGAAGGGCCCTGCCCCCATCCGGGAGGCTATTAGGCATCTCCTTGACTTAGCTTGTCCGCGAGACCCTGGTCCAGCCGCTTCCGCCACGCCCCTTCTCCCGTCAGCCGCTGGTTCCGCCACGGCCGTCCGGACATCCAGTGCGGGAGCGTCCGCCCCCGGATCGGCGACCGGTGGTACGGGAAAGGCTTCTCGTCTACGGATTTGGAATACTTCTCAAGACCCTAACCCACCGCCAGCGCCAGCCGGCGAGCAGGCGGCTTCTCTCTTGTCCACTGAAGGTCCGTCTGCGCACAAAGGCAAACGTCGGTCCAGTCGGGTTGCGTCGCTCCACGGCCCCGTGGCAGCCAAACGGCCTAAACGGTCCGCCGCGCCGGTGAGCGCGGCCCTAGGTCATGGAGACAGCGGGCCGGGTCCTAGCCCCACTTCGATCTCGGCCCCACCGGCTTCGGGGAAGTCCTCCCGTCGTCCTCGCACTGCCAGATCTTCGTCGAAAGCTCCGACTGCCCCGGCTCTCCTTAGCGTCTCCCCTCATGATCCCCGAGGCCCGTCCACCGCCTCTCCTGATGGAGAAGAAGCGCCCGACCTACCGGAGATGGACTCTGATGAGGTCACCACTGAGGACCTCGAGGAGTTGCCTTCCCCGGACCCCTTCGCATTCGACGAGAACGAGTCCAAAGAATCCTCAGAGGAGTCCCGTCCGTTGTGGATTCCCCGCCGGAAGGTTATGACGGCCCTCGAACTGGCTGCGGCTATTCCCTGGTCAAAGGCGCAGTTGCAAGGCCTGCGTATCCAAGACCTCACTGGTGCCCTTGTCACCCGGGCGTTGACTCGCCCGCCGTTATGGATATTCCCGCCGGCCCTCGCTATGCCCAAGGCCGAGGACTGGGATGCCAAGCTAGTGGCGATTGAGCCGCTGAACGCAATCTTGTCCCGGAAACCTTGGGCCATACTGGCGACAAAGATGCCGGACATCGGTCTGCCCCATGTCGGCTGGTTCGCGGACTTTCGGGAAGTCTGCAAGGAGTACCTCTCTCGGCATGGACAATCCATCTGGGAGTCAACCCATCACCTGTCCATTTCCATTGCCGCCGGGCGCGAGTCCCCCGGGCTAGCTAAATACCGGGCCGACCGCAAGAACCGTCGAAACCGCGCGACTGAGGGCTGGACTAAGCTCTGCAACTTCGTGATTGACGGAATCCAGCACGGCCACTGCGACTTGGACATTTTCCTCCACCCTATCATGCTACATCTGGCCAACCGCCGGGTGGAGAAAAGCGGGAACTCGGCCGAAGGCGGGACTTGGTATCCAGGGTTGGGTCAGTGTCAGGTTACCACCCTCCAAGCTTCGCTCGATGCGCTCGATCAACAAGATCCGTGGCGCAACCAGTTTCGGCAGGACCCCGATCGTCACCCTGGCCTCTGCGTGCCCCGACTCCGGAACAAGTTCTGCTGAGCTTCGCCAAGGATGACCCACGAGGCTAGCCTTGCATACCCTTATCTTCTTCATTCATTACTGGCTATTAACCTCGATAATACACTTTTCTTTCCATTTTTTACGTAAGTAACCACTTGCTCATCTTCCTCGTCCGACTTCTCCCATCCGGCACCATACTGATTCGAAGACAACTCCGGAAAACCAATCCATCCGGCACCATACTGATTCGAAGATAACTCCGAAAACCAATCCATCCGGCACCATACTGATTCGAAGATAACTCCGAAAAAAGCCGATCGATTCGAAAAAAAACCGGTCGGACGACTAGCTCCATCCGCCGATTGCTCGGCTGAATGGTGTCAGCTGGTCCGGCCGTGCCTGTTGCCCTGGAGCCGGGCGGACTAATTCTCTGCCCCACCTTCTTCGTGGGTTTGCATGACCCCGAAGCGGTTTCGACTCGCCCGCCGGCGATCGAACTCTCTCATTAAAGCTCCACAATTTAAATCCAGTTCGTCCACCCACGACCGCTCCTCGCAATTTTTCCACTGCACGAGAAACTCTCTGTGGATCCGCCCAAACCGGGTTTTCCGTCCGTTCCGAACGTCCAAAATTCCTTCTACTTCGTACTCATCCGGGTCTAACGGCTTGTCCCAACTGTCCTCCGGTAGTAAAGCTTCATCGAAATCCAGCCGGTCGCTTTCCCCCGTAAGGCGTGTATTCGGGCGGTCCGGGAAATGCTTAACCAACTTCAACTTGGAAACATGTACTATTGGGAAAACGCTATATTCCGTGCCGGCCGTGACAAGCTTAACTGCATGATCCCCGACCAGTTCTGCAACTCGGAAGGGGCCATGCCACATATGCGCCAACTTCCGTGCATAGCCCTCCTTGACCCGATCGAGATACAGCCACACCCGGGAGCCGGCTCGATGCCGTGTTCCCTGGCGCGGTCGTTGTTTTGATCGGCGCGGTCCTTGATTGCTTGTCGGAGGCGTTCGTTTACCTGTTCCCTCGCCAGTGAGTAGTGGCGTTGCACTCCCATCCTCCCGGCGGGCGTCTCTGTCCCGGCTTCTGGTGCACATTTGATTAAACAAAATTGTCAGTTAAAAAATTCAGAGTGTGAGTACAAAATTGGTAATATTTGCCTTAGGTGGAAAAGAGATTATGTTTGTGACGGGAAAAAGAAGAGCATACGTTATTCACTTGCAGATTCCCCGATACAAGTAATACAAGATGCTATTAATGCTGTCCTATTGGTATGGCGGCTTCCAAAGGGGATCGGGGATCCCATCCGTAAGCCAAATAAAAAGGGGTGTCACCCCTTACCCGATCGTACGACGAATTGAGAGCGAAAACCAGTCTCTCGGCATATTCATCCCAGTCGCATTGATCCGCCTCCACCACATACATCTTGAGGGCTCTGGTTAGAGTCTGAACCATCCTTTCGGCCTTTCCATTCGCCTGCGGGCGGTAAGCCATAGTTGCGCTCTGTTTCTGTCCTAAGATCTTGTTGAAGGCTCGGAATACGTCTGCCATAAATCCGGGCTCCCTATCGTGCCGGATGACCTCGCTCGCCCCGAAACGCCTGAACACACATTCCTCGTAGCTTTGCGCGACCTGTTGGGCGGTACGGGTGGAGCTGGCCTTTGCTATAACCAGCCCGGTAAACAAATCCGTCCAGATCAGCAGCTCTGTATACCCATTTCGAGATTTGGGTAAGGACGGGATATGGTCCATCGCAATGACTTGAAAAGGATAGGTGGCCTGTATATTCCCAGGCGACCGCCCTCTAATGATCGGCCGGCCTTTCCCGGTTTCGCAATCCGGACAACTCCCCACGTAGGCCTGAACGCTACGGTAAAGCCCCCGCCAGTGGAAATGTGTCCTTATCTTGTGATATGTCCGGCCGATGCCCTGATGTCCCCCCTCCAAGCTCACATGGTAGTGATGGAGGATATCCGGCTGCAGAGTAGTGGGTACGACTAGCCGAGCGAATCTATCTCTCTCGATCTCCGGCTGGTCGGCGTCTCGGTAGAAAAACAGTAGCCCGTTTTCGTCCACTTCATAATCCGGGGCCAGCTTGAAGCATTCTTTAGCTTGTTCGGCTGTCAGTTTATCCACGTCTCCGTTAAGGTATGCCTTGAGATCCACTATCCACTCTTCCTCGTTCTGCGCTTGGAGAATCCGCTCTGCTCGCAACTGTTGAACTATCCCTTCGGTCATTGTCTCTGGGGATAGTGAGCCATCGGCTGAAGAACGACGCTTCTGCGATCGGGTGACAGCGTTCACCCGGATTATCTCCTCCGTGTTGGCCGGATGGATAATCTCGGGCAGCCGGTTGATCTCCGTCAGATCTGATAACAGAGCCGGATCGGAAACCGTTACCCCTACGTTGTCGCACATGGCCAGCGTAGCCAAGTGATCCGCGCTCTTATTCCAGTCTCGTTTGACGTGCAGCAATTCGTGCTCCGGCCATCTCCGCAAGGCGGACATAACCCGATCATTTAACAGTCTCAGCCGGGGCGCCTTGCAATCTATCTCTCCGGTGATTTGCCGGATCACTAGGTTGGAATCACCGCATATGATGATCCGCCCCTGTGTCCGGCCAGCCAACAGGTCTAGGGAAAGCAGCAGTCCTCTATTCTCCGCTTCGTTCACCGTGATGCCAGGCGTGAAATCCGAGGCGGCCGCGATCGCCTTCCATTCGGGCAGCTT
>MIQA02023807.1:0-20367 GCA_001887855.2 Sclerospora graminicola
GGTCGTGCAGGGCGCTGGACGCCTCCTTCAACTTGTCCATCTTCAGATCAAACAGCTCGTTCGGATCAAACACGCCGGTGTTAATGCCGGCTTGTTTGAGTTGATCGAATAGTCCTCTAATAAGGGACACGTGGCCGTCTGAGAGAGTTGGGGGAGAGACGGGACCTTTCAATCCGCCTATGATCTTCGGCCGTGTTATTTTCAACACCTTATCCGTCCGCAAGAATTGCCCCAACTCGTGAAGATGGAAAGCACGCTCCAAGTCTATATCCGTCGATAGGCCGTCCTGCTTTTCTTCTTCCTCTTCGAGACGCGGCCTATCTTTGTGGGTCGGATAATCCAATTCCTGCCAATCCGGTCTCTTTAGGGGTAGGGGGGCCAGATCGCGACTTGGTCCCGATCCGGCCGGCTTCCCACTCCGGTCGTATCCGACTTCAGCTTTTTCTTCCTTAATTTTTCCTTTTATATCCATAATATGCATTTGTTCGTTAGGATCATGGTCGGAACCATGATCCTTCCTCGGACTATGGCGACTTGCACCATAGTCCGATCCGGCTCCATCCGTGTAGCGGCCGGCACTACAGTAAGTAGTACCATAATCCGCCCCCGGCGGAGCCTCTAGGGGAGTAACTTCTTCTTTAATGTCAACCTCGAACTCCCCCAATCCGAGGCGACCATCGCATCCTTCCATCTTCAGCAGCATTGGGGGCGATATGCCTTCCCCCAATGCACCCGACACAACATCGTCAAAAAATTTGACAGGTTTAGGTCTTTCGCCCGCTAGGGACTCGCGGTGATATCCAGGGTCCCCAAGAGATCTGGGCACGCGCACCATTGTGGTGTAGTCGCTCTCAGAAAATCTTCATGAGACGCGAACACCCACGGGGGTCCCAGACGACTGACTATCGGAGGGGGTACTCCGTCCATCCGATTCATGATCCGATCCGGCATCCGGCCGGCTAGATCGGTCACTTCCATCCGCTTGATCGTGACTGCACGGATGTTGCATGCTGAAAGCTCACCTTGTGTACCCGTCAGTACTGGGTGGTTTGCTCTCCTGGTGGATCCTAGGGCGAAAAGTGTAAATCCGTCCAATAGGGAGATGAGGGTTAGGACTAGGGGTAGCTCCTGGGCGAAAATCGTCACCGGGGAGCTCGTCTGGCAATACACTTGAACTTTGTATAGTGCCGGCTGGACCGAGAATAATCAATCGGCCAGCTAAACCAATAAGACACTTAAAGTTTGTATAGTGCCGACTGGACCGAGAATAATCAATCGGCCAGCTAAACCAATAACAATGAAGGGCGAATCCAAATGTGTATGAAAAGCAGATATAACTCCACACTAGGCCAAAATGTCACCACTTCCCAATACTTAATACAGTGTTCAAAACACGGGCGACTTGAGGTGAGTATACGAAGTCGCTGCGACTCCCGGTCAGGGGACTTCCGGTGGGTTAACTTAACCTTCCCCGGGCAAACCAATAACAGCAAGAGGGGACCTTGTTAGCCCTCTGCCGTGAACCAATGAAAGCGACTTGTGTCTAAGAAAGCGAAACGTATACTGATTTATCCTATATCCAATACTCGCCTTTTGTGTAACCTACCCCAAATAACCCGGCTGTCCAGTCATGTGCCTTACCCGAAGTAGCCCAGTTAACTCCGATTTTGTGTACCCGCCTGGCCGGTACACACCAACCCCAGATGGTACCAACCCGTCCGCTACACCAAACCCATCTGGTACCAGTCCGAATGGTACATTGTACCCGGCCGGCTCGGCCGGGTAGCCACCCATCCGAGCTCCTCGGCCGCTGGCGCTAGCGATTCCTTGGCAGCTTCTCATACGATCCGGGTGCCTCCTTCATCCACTAGAACACTCATCTTCCCTCAGGCTCCCTTCACTCATACCTTACAAACAATCCGCCACCAGTCTGCCACTCGGCCGTCCAACATCCGCGGTCCTCCCGTCTGCTTAGCCTGCTAGCTCGACTGCTCATGCCTTCTATCACGTTCGTCCGGCCTGATACCAGGCCATGATTAGTCTAGATCTAATTATACTAGTTAGCTCTTACCCATTCATAAATATATTCACTCTTAAATTTACCTTCTTGTAGACACGTGGCCTTAGATATATATTAATATATATATTGACTATTTAATTAATTAAATAGTTCTCCTAAAGTTTGTCTTATAATAAAACTAAGGAGGACCAAATTACATTTGATACTAAGTAATTGCACGCTTCTCCACTGAATTTTTACAGTGTAAGCCAGTAACAGCTAACCTGTTACAATATCATCCTTCGCACCTGATAAGATCGCGCTTCATAAACAGTCATATATGCGTTTACTTCATCCCAATTTGTAAATTCTCTTTCGTCCAGCGGAGGTCCATCTGCTGTTTGCTTTCTCTCTCGTCATTTTTCTGCTTCGTCTTGCGGCTCCGTGGGCGGCTGTGACCCCCCCCCCTTGTCTTCGTCATCATGTAGGAAAAGTAGTTTTTGCGTAAAGTAGCAGGCACCAGCAATGTAGCGCCCGGTGCCTGCAATCCGGTCAGAAATTACTGGCGACCCTGTTTGTCCACTTAGTGCTTATGTCAGTAGGTAGAGGCGCTCCGCACCGCACTACCACCAGAAGTCAGTCGCTTGTGTTGTTGTGAGTAAAAGATGTAATAAAATGTATTATTAAGTTATTAAGTGCTAATTCGTACTTTGTAACCTAAAATTTATATGCAGTGGTCCACGCTGTTTTGCTAACTTGGAATTTCATTTTCATCGAAAATCAACTCGTAATTCCAACACTCCTTCCAAAACTCCGGGACCTCCATGCAACCACATGCAATTTTCCACATCACCACAGGTACGTAACTTCACTCCATACCATCCAGCTTAGTGATGCCAACTAGTTCCATCCACAACCGATAAGAATCAATAGAGAAAAGTTCAAATCAATCCAATCTGGTTTCGTAACTCGCCAATCCTCGCAGCGCTCAATGTTTTTGTCAGGAGGTCAGCCACCATATCAGCACTCGAAACGTGCTCAGGCCTCATCCTGCCCTTCCTCGTATAGGCTTTCACAAACTTTAGCTTCACGTCGACATGTTCGTGCTCGCGGCACTCGCTTCGTTTAACAATTGCTTGATTGCAGCCTGATTGTCTATCTTTAAGACAATCGGCGCCCGCGAGTTTATCCCAATCTCCCCAAGCAATTCCTTTATTCCTAGCGCTTGTTTTCCACCGACAGCGGCAGCCACGAATTCTGCCTCGGCTGTCGAGAGCGCAACTGCTCCCTGTTTCTTGCAGCTCCATCCTGTCACAATTCCATTTACGTAAATGACACTTGCGCTGATGCTCTTGCGGTCGGCCTTGTCAGCCGCAAAATCCGCGTCACTGTAGCTAACTATGCGCACAGGCATAGCTTCGCCATCATCATGTTTCAAACGTAACTTGAGAGTCTTTGTACCTTTCAGGTACCTCGCGACTCGTTTTGCCATCTTGAAATCGGAAAAAGTAGGTGCGTGGGTCCTTCGGGTTACCTTATGCACCGCAAATGCAATATCCGGACGCGAGCACCGTGAGATCCACAGTAAACTGCCGACCAACGATTGAAATCCCCTAACCGTGGGGTTTTTTCCATCCTTGATCGCCGTCAAACGTGTGTCCGAACTTTCAGGAGCTTCTTCCTCCATGATCGGGGTCCTCACGATGTTCGCGTCCTTTAAACCATGTTTTCCAACATTTCATTTATCGTTATCTCTTGGTCAACCCAATAACCGCTTTTCGGATCTCCTCCGATCCGCATACCCAAAAATTTCTCGACCTTTCCAAGGTCTTTCAATTCCAAAACCGCCATTTCCACAAAGAAATTTTCGACCAAACTTTCATCAGTGGCGGTCACTAGTAGGTCGTCAACATAGACTCCCACTAGCACCGAACCACTGTCGTCATTTCGCACAAAGATGCAAGTGTCAGTGAGACACTGCATAAACTTTAGTTTCACCAGGGTGTCTCTTAGCAATTCGTACCAGAGACGCCCTGCCTGTTTCAATCCATAGAGGTTTCTTTCCAGCTTTAAGACCACGTCGTTTTCGGTCCTCGCACCTAATTCCTCGAGTTTTTCTTTCGACACTTCCATGCCCTTGGACACCTTTAAATGTATTTCGTAGTTTTCTTCGGTCGACGCTTACGGATAGGCACTGGGCACATCACCGTGCCGTGCAGGCACCTTCCAGATGATTGCCATAACCAAAATCATCTTAACGTTGTTTAGATCCAGTACAGTCGAGAACGTAAAGAAATAATCTTCGCCAAAAATTCGACGATCGCCCCGGGCTACGAGCCGAGCCTTTCGGCGCTCAACAGTCCCGTCGGCCTTCAATTTTGTTTTATATACCCACTTTGTGGGCAGGGGTTTCTTGTCTTCTCTTTTTCGTACAACCTTCCAGGTTCCCAGCTCCTCCAAAGACCGTAACTCTGCATCTTCCGCCTCTTTCCATTCACGAGACAACTTTCCCTTGTGGGCCTCAAAATAGCTCGTAGGGTCGGGTTCAGATGCCGCTGCACGACTTTCGCCTGCACCCGACTCTACAGCCGCAAATGCACACAAAAGGTTGCTTTCATGGTCGCTTGTGACAACCGGGGTCACTTCTCCCGGTTCCCGTTCTGCCGAGGCACCTTCGGTATCGTCTGCCTACTCAGTCCCGGGACTTTCCTTTTGTTTTTCCTTTCTGCTTGGTTTTTTGGAGCGCTGCTGCTTTCGGTGTCACCTTTACCTTGCGTCCCGATTTCCGCACCTCAGCTTGTTTTTGCTCCTTGGTACGCCCGGTCGACCCGTCCTCTTTAGTCTCTGTGATTCTCGGGCGCGTTTCACATACGGGTACCCCTTCCTCGGGGTCGCCCAATAGCTTTGCAATCTGCTGATTTGCAGCGTCACTCAGGGTTTTAATCTGAGTGACGTGTCTTGTGGTCGTCACGACCCGATCCTTTATCAGCAAAACCTTGTAACCTTTCGTTTCGTCACTTTTTCCTAGAATCAGGCCCCTTTCGGCGTGCTTCGCCAGCGACTTCGACCGCGGGTCCCTGTACACCATGCACGGGGATCCAAAAACCACGATATCTCCAATATTCGTCGGTTTCTTAGTCAGAACTTGGATCGGGGGTGCCCTTCCAGGATTTGCTCTGGTCGGACTGCGATTGAGTATGTACGTGGCATACTCCGCCGCTTCCGTCCAGAAAACTAAGGGCACACCCGACCCAAAAATCATGCACCGGACCATGTTAAAAATGGTCCGGTTCATCCGTTCGGCCTTGCCATTTGAGGCCGGTGTACCTGCCTCGGTAATTTGGCGCCGCACACCCGTCTGTTTGCAGAACAAATCAACCGTGCGATATTCACCCCCGCCGTCAGTACGCAGGACGTGGATTCGGCAGTCGAACTCGCGTTCAAACCAAACCAAAAAATGTTCAAACATTTTTGCGGCACGGTCTTTCGTTCGTGCCGCAAAAACTCGCACGTAATTGCTGTAGTGATCTACAAACACTACGAGAAATCTGTTTCCACGCCGATCGCGTGGGGTTATTGGGCCTTTCAAATCACTGCATATCACCCCACCCACGCGATCAATTGGCGCATGCTTTCCAGAATCTTGCCTTGGTTGTTTGGTCTTGTATCCCTTACCCTCTGCACAGGTCAGGCAATTAGGACGCGAATGGTCCGTAATTCTAATGCCTGACCTCGGGTCTCGGGCCAGTTTTTCGACCGCGTCGTAGGAAATATGCCCTAGCCGTGCATGGAAGTGATGTAGGGTGCCTTCTTGCACTTCGTCCCCTACATCACTTTGGGCTACGTTCATAACCATGTTTGTGAACGTTTTACTGCAATTCAATGGTTTGTCTGCACGCAAATGAGCCACAAAAACAGAACCATAAACTTCAATATCAAACAAAACTTGATTTCGAAAAAATAACTCCATTCTTTTTCCATTATCTTTTAAAATGCAGCCCTTCTTTCGTAAGCAACCCAAAGATATGAGATTTTTTGCCAGTTTTGGCGCAAAATAAACCTCAGTAAGCGTGATCTTGGCGCTTCTTGCAGTAGCGTCACTTGCGCGCAGTGTGACTTGCCCAACCTTAGTTACTTGTAGCGATCCACCGTCTGGAAGAGTTAATGCGTCTTCCTGACCGCAATCGCGTGCATCCTCCAAAAGACTTTCGTCTGAAACTAGATGTCGACTCGCCCCACTGTCCACAATCCACAAATCATCACCGAAAACTGTTTTTTCGGTCTGTTCTTCCGCATTTTCACTTGTATACAGCACAAAACGTCTTTCGTTATCCTTGGGGCCCTGCCGCCCGCGTCTTTCGTTTCTGTGGTGGCTCTTCTTGGGGTCTTGTTGCGGGCAATTCCGTTTTATGTGCCCCTCGAGCCCACAACCGTAACAGACACGTTTACCACCCTGCTCATTTACGGAATTTACTGCGGGTCGTCCAAAACCCGGTCGCTTAAGCTTGTAAGCGTCATCGTCCAGTTCTTGCGCCCATGATATCAATTCCTGGGCGTGCTGCAGATGGTCTTGTCTTAGCGGATTGCACCGCACCATCAACGCAATTTTCAATCTTGGGGCAGCAAACTTAACAATATTTTCCACAATTAAGCGTTCGTTCGAATCGCTTTCACGGGCCAACGCAACCAAGTACAGGAAATGCTCTGTCCAGGACCTTTTTGGGTCCTTTTCGGCCGCGAAAAGCTGTGCTGCTTGATAGTGCGAAATGTTCACTTTGAACGCACTTAGCATTTGCTCCAGCACGAAAATAAGATTCGGCGACGCTTGCCACCAGGTACCGATGTTAGCCTGGAAATACTTGAGAGCAACCCCTTCCAGGTGCTCTCCCAACTTGTTTACTTTTAACCGGTCGTTCCACGTGAAACCGGAGGCAATTTCGGCTATCTCCAGGGCTTCGATAAAGAGATACGCCCACTGCTTGAACCCCGTGGGTAAATTTCAATTCCAGAGAAATTCTGGCAGCTTAACCTTGGGATTTTAACCCCGTTTGTAGTTGCCACCGGGTTGCCACCTAAATTCACGGGCATACCCACGCCTGCTGCCATCCCCGGCACTCCTGCCCCGGCTGCCATTCCCGGCACGTTTATTCCCGGCGCCTGCATCGGTGGTGAGGCCTCTTCACCGCCCCTTATGCCACCCCCGCGCCCAATGCCTTCTTCACCACCGAGGTCGTTCAGGGTCATTTTCATCCCGAACGGCCCGTGGTTCTTCAGGGTGTCCCGAAAAGCACTCGCATATTCAGAGCCCTTATTGGACCCTGGCGACGTGCTGGGAGCCGAACCCTGCGACCGCGCCTCTTCTACTGCCTCGAGGCGCCGGTCCATGCGTTTTAGATACTCCAGAATCGTATCCATATTCGTATCGGCCTTTTCGGCCTTTTCTTCATCCATCTTTTAGTGTGAAAGCGTGAAAAACTTAAAATTAGCAGAAAAACCTGCCCGTAGTCGTAACACCAGGAACAATCCACACGAGAAAACCAAAAATATTCTCCAGTAACCGAACGAAAACGTAAAACTTCGAGCGAGATGAAAAAACTCCACAAACAATTTACTTTCGGTAGCTTAAAAAAATGCGGTCAGAGCCCGTGGTTCCTTGGGCTCATAACCTGTAGGAAAAGTAGTTTTTTGCGTAAAGTAGCAGGCACCAGCAATGTAGCGCCCGGTGCCTGCAATCCGGTCAGAAATTACTGGCGACCCTGTTTGTCCACTTAGTGCTTAAGTCAGTAGGTAGAGGCGCTCCGCACCGCACTACCACCAGAAGTCAGTCTCTTGTGTTGTTGTGAGTAAAAGATGTAATAAAATGTATTATTAAGTTATTAAGTGCTAATTCGTACTTTGTAACCTAAAATTTATATGCAGTGGTCCACGCTGTTTTGCTAACTTGGAATTTCATTTTCATCGAAAATCAACTCGTAATTCCAACACATCATAGCTGCTTCCACTCGAACGGCTACGGGCCTTGTGATCGTCCTCAAAGCTGCTGTCCCCGCTGCCAGACGTCTTCTTGGGGGAGCGTATCCGGGTACGTTTTCGTCGTTTTTTTTTGTTTAATTTTTATTGTGTGGTGGAGGTATACTATACACCGTGCCGTTCGCCGGTTAGAGAGCTGCGTAGAGTCAGGCGAATGGAGAACATTCCACGAGCATTCTTTTTTTCGTTCGGTAACAATAACCACTCTCAAATATTAAACGTTATTTTGTGCGAAACCCGTAAATTTCTAACATGAGGTATAGGAACTCTAACGGGTTTACCTACCAACATAATGCTTTGTGTCCCTGAAAAAGTAAAATTTAATTCTTTTTGCTTCCTTCCAAGCAAGTTCTTTCTCTACCTTCTCTAGCATCGTGCTATCGCCCGAAACCGATTTCACGGCGATTTTCAAAAACAGATGGCTCAAATTTAGGAATGGCTTTCATAGTTCAAGTAGGAGAATAATGCTACTGTAGTCCTGGCTATGATCTTACCGTATTTTTTCGAGAGATATCTGCACATTTCAGCCAACCCATTCGTCCTTCCCTTCTAATCATTGCGCATTGCGGGCGTCGCGGCTTGCCCGTGCGATGGAGCAACGGCAGCTAGAAGACGAAGATGACCTAATGCAAGAGGCTCTTGCTCTATTGGATGAAAGTAAGGACGATGAATATGATGAGGCTATCTCGCGATTGCTGCTGCCTTCAGATGATGAACAGGAGGGCTCCATGTCCACTAGCCAGACTAACCTAATCCTGCCAACCTCAGAAAACGCGACTTTAATGCCAACCCCACTCGAAGCGGGACCAACCGGTGCTAGCTTGAGTGCCCAAGTCTCTCCGACTGCAACGCCTCCGATGTTGACAGCCGCTAGCCCCGTCAAAAAGACCCTGACATCCACCACCAAGCAACAGCGCAAAAAGAAAGCAACGACCACCGCTTTGAATACGGGTAAGAAGCGCAAAACTGCATCCCACAATTCAAATCGTGCGCGTGATGAGCGCAAAGAGGAGCTTATTTATCTTCGTAAGACGGTGCAGACTATGGAGGCAAGACTGCGCACGTTGCAGCTTTCGCAGCTTCGGGCCTTGGCTGCACCTTCAAAAGGTATACCTCAGAAAGAATTCAAGGCGTTTAAAGAAGGAGCGATAGCCCTCGCTGCAGCGCAAGGACATACTGCCACCAGTATCCCAATATCGGCTGACGATATGAAGGAAGATGCAGAGATGGGAACTGTTTGGACCGAGATTGCAGCGCGTCAGTATCAGGAGCGACGTCGTGTCGAGCTTGAAAACATTCGCTTGAAACTTATTCTTGAGGGCCAAATCAAAATGGCTAAAAGCCTTGAGAAAATGCTGACCAAGCGTACTAGTTTACGGGTGAGTAGTGTTTTGAATGTTGGTCAAAAGTCGAATATTTTGGTAACTTACCGTACCCGGGATTGTATGCATATTTGATAAGGTAATGGAGTCTATTCAGGGTAAGTACTTAACTAGCTTGCAGCACCGAGAGCCGACGTCAACAGAGGAGGAGGACGAGGCGGCTATATTTGCTCGTCTGGAAAAGGAGTTAGAAACTGCTTTAGACGAAGTGGATGTAGTATTTGAGGCAATTGGACTCGCTCGGATGGAGAAGTCGTATGCAGATGCGCAAGTACGGCACGAAAGTGGGGAAACAATTATAGAGATTTTTGCCAACAAAGTTGTTCCATTCAACGTAAAAGCAACAAGCCATGCAGTCTGGGAACATTTTGTCCACTCTATGGACCACATTCCGTCACGCTTTGTGTACCAGAAGCAACTGAAGGTATAATCTTCCTTTTTTGTAGCGCTACAAGACTAACAGTTTGGAGTGTTTTAACGTAGAAGACGGTAGCAACGGACGATACATTGATGGAAAGCTTTGGTCTCGAGCTTGTTGGTAGTCGGAACGCGACAGCCGCATTCCGCGTGCGACAGATTCGCCGGAAATTTGTACAGCCTCATCGCGTTGTTATCGCTTGGCCAATGTACTCTGAAGCACTTGAGCTCTCCGCTGAACCTACGAAAGGCGTTCGACTTCATGAAAAGTGTTTCACTGTCGTCAGGGCACTTCGGCACGCAACTGGCCGTCGGGGTGCCCTAATACAGACGTGCTATATCCTCCGCCCAGAAATTTACGGCCATGTTGCGGATCGTAAGCGCATTCTCACCACTCTAACGGATTTTTTGTTGGATTCTGTATCGCATACGATTAGCTCGAGTCACCAAATGATCGAGAACTATCTGTTGGATGAAACAGTACGGCTTCGAGCGGAGTCAAATGCGTAATATGCCTTTGAAATAGCTGCACTGTGAATCGGATCTTAATTCGTTAGAAAATCGTTGGAACATGATCTTATGCCTCACCAACATAATAATGTCAATGACGTGGTATTTAGTTTTCCACTCCAATTAATCACTTCAATTAGTGTCAATGCTGCGCGAAGCACCAAATTCGCTTTGTCGTCCATTTTTGGGTGCATGATATAGTGTGTTTACATTAAAGTACAGCTGACCTTAGTGCGAAGAGGTAGGTAGGTACCCGGAGCTGCTCAATTTTATCTTGTACCGTGCATTTTGCACTCGACACGAACATTCGCTTCAAACCCCTGACTTTCATCAAATTTCAGAAATCACGTAACTGAGCGATGATCAAAAGTTGCGTTGGGCCGTTTGCTGGGGCTATCCACCGGGTCATTGTCAGCTTGCGTTATATACTTGTCCAATTTAAGGAAGCGCTCTAGACTCTGTGCCACCTTGATCTGTTTTTCAAGTATCAACCTTAATCGCACATTCTCAAGCTCTGCCTTTCGAAGCTCTACTGCCTGTCGCTGCGCCACATCCTTCCACGCCGCGACAGAGTGCGCTGGCGACGCTAAAGGGCTGCAACTGATGAGAATGTAGCACACGGGGTGCCAATCGACAACTTTCCAGCACGGATAACTGTTAGATTCGTGATCATTTTTGCATTTCGCTCAGAAGCAGACGATGGTGCCGCAACTGATGAAAACGGTGCTGGTGTAGTCCGCGGTTTATGAATGCAGCGCAATTTATTAAGGTGCAGCTGCAGATCCTTCACTTTTTGCCGCAGATATAACAACTCTTCCCGCCGCGCATCCCGTACACGGTTTGAGTACTTCCGAATGTGTTTCGGCATATTGCCTTTTGGATTCTGTTGTAGGATTTCTATGCTGCTAGAAACCGGTGGACTTTTATAATGTGGTCAAAGGTCGACAATGCTTCTGCGGAGTATACGGTCGATGGAATTTGGATTTTTGATGTTATTACTGACATAGTTAACGAGATTATCGAGGTTTCATGCATATTGTAAGTTAAGTAACATTTTAGCCAAATTTTTACTTTGTTGTTGTTGTTTAATCGCAGTCTATTTAGTACTTAACTATTAGCTACAATAAATTCACCTAAAGCAAATTCTAGTCCTTGCGTTGGTCCTGATGAAAGCTCTTCCTGCGTGTCAGGAAACTTGTTCTTTTGATCATCACTTGACCTGTCAAGTACTTCTTCTTGTAGACATTCCAGTCCTATCTGGAGTCGTATTCCTCGCACTCTTGTCGCTACTCGCTTGCGTTCGTAGTAGGCTACTGCCAGTAACTGCTTCGTGATTTTGCTCCATATCATCTCTAACTGTTCCCGCGCACCGCGTCTGACGCCTTTATGCACCACTTCATTTCGAAAAATCCATAACCACGTAATCCCCAGCGAACAAATTCCTCTCCATACTCGCTCCAAAGCCTCTTTGCACTCTCCTGCTTGCTTGCCACACCTCTCTTTCAGACGACTTGTAAGTGATGCCGACAACCCTGGTGCTCGTCTCCTCGCGATGCTCCTCCTGTATGGTTCCAATTCTTCTGCGTCCATGCGACGTCCATTCCAGCAAGTAATTAGTCGGGCCCAAAGTTGCTTGGCCCGACTGCACCCCCACACTATATGTGTGACCCCTTTCCCGGGTGTTTGACACTGGTCATCCAGTACACACCCTCCTTGCGAATTTTTATATCCATCATAATATACATTAAGTTGGAACGTCGCTGTCCTGTATATACTCCACAATTGGTAATCCGAAAGCATATTTTCATGACGCCACAGCTCGTTTGGTGATTGCTCCTGTACGTTAACGTTCCAGCCGGACTCATCTCTTCGTTGACTCCATCTGTCCCGTATCTGCGTCCCCGCTGTAGTCAATGCTTGGTAGTAGACTCTGCGGAAGGTCCTTCGTATCCACCTTTTGACCGACTGAAATTTTACCCCCTCCTGCACTGTCCAGGGGTAATTATGCAGATCTGGATGTGCCACAAAAACTAGTCCCTTCGTACGTTGACATAACCCCGTCGCCGGTTCTAAGCTGCTCCTGGTCAGTCCTCCATGTGTTGATTTAGTCTCATCCCAATAAATCCCGTCTTCTCGCTGTCTGAAGCACCACTGTTGACCTGTCTGCTGACTCGTTCCCGTAATACAGCGTTGTATGCCTGTACTCCACGTAACTGCTTCCCAATGATCCTGTGTGTAGAGTAGTTGAAGCTTGCCCGCCGCGCCTACCTCTTCTCCGATCTCCACTCTTGGCGAACACAGGATAATGCATAGGAGCCACCTTCCGAGTTTTCTTCTACAGTGACTCGTTTCTCCACTTCCTTGTACCGTCCATCGAAAAGTAGAGTGCGCCACTTTCTTGATGTGCAAATCACGTATTGTTACTCTTGGTATGCGCGCATATTTACCCTCCGATAGAACCTCTGCATTTGCGTCTGTTATCCACGGGTTATCATACCATACGAACGTTCCCCAAAAGGCTCTGAGCGCTTGTAACCCCATCCCATGCCAATCGATCGACTCAACCTCTGCATATACCTGGATTTGATCTCCCGGCCTCAGTGTTTTCGTGGATGTGGATAGCTGTGTGCTACATTTCGACTGTAAGTTAGCAAGGTTGCTTGAGACGTACCTCTGTAACTGTAGTATATCATCTGGCGATGGCCCTAAGAACCGAGATAAGTGATGCTGCACGGTAGACATCTTCTTTCCCCTCCCCCGCCTAGTTCGCCTACTGTTAGCCCTACACGGAGAAATCCATACATTAGTACTGCCCGGTCTAATCAATTTACACCAGTTTCTCCATGCTTGCGTATATCGGTCCGTTGGTTCTAGCAACCACATTGTCGCTTCCTTAACTGCCATGGTATGAATTGCCACTGGAATCGAGATAAGTCCTAAACCTCCCGCCTTCCGTGGGATAAACAAGAGATGTGGTGAAATTTTGTGTCGGCTCCGTTCATTCGACAACTGGTTCCTCCAGATGAACCTCTTCTGCAAGTGAATCAGCTCTTTGTACGTCTGCTCATCCGGTTCAAATGCCTTGGCCGTAAACAAAATCGCTGGTATGGCTATCGCGTTGAAGAGCATCACTCGTTCCATCACCGACGTCCCACACTTCGTCGCTGTCAGTAGCCGTCGTTTCAGTGCTCGGATCCGCTCCGCCCAGTTTGCTGCTGTTAGATTGTGCTTACCCACTTGGTAGCCCAGGTACCTTACTGTATCTTCCTCCTTTACCAACGGAATCCGCAAGTGAGTAACCGTTGGGATACTTTTCCAAAGGTGAGAATATGACTTTTCGCAGGTTGCATTTTCAAACCCGATAATTTTCCAAACTTTTCCAGAATTGTCATTGCCGTGTCAAGTTGCTCCGCTTTTGAGAAAAAAATGGTGGAATCATCCACGAAAGCCGTGAAGGTGTGAGTCCGTCTAGACGCATCCCCTTGTATCGTAAAACCTTGAATCTCCGGGTGTTGCTCCATTGCCATGCCTAAAGGCTCCACCGCCAAGATGAACAATAATGGTGCCAACGGGCACCCTTGTCTGATTCCAGATGTCACCGACATTGGGTTGGACAATTGTCCATTTACCAAAAACCGTGCTGTTGTCCCGTTATGCAGAGCCTGTATCAACGAAATAAATCGCCCAGAAAACCCAAAACTCGCTAACGTTTCCATCAAATAGTGTCGATCCACTGTATCATACGCTTTCGCAAAATCCACTAGTAAAATTCCACCACAGTCTTCGTTTGTCCGCTGTCCATTGTCTTGCTGTTGTTTGAGTAGTTGTAACATCATCACCACAGCCCTGTCCAGTCTCCTGCCGTGCACGAAACCTTGTTGAGAGTCCCCTATCAGTCGGCCCAGAAATTTCTGCAGTCTCATCGCCAATATCTTCGCGAAAATCTTGTAACTCGTCTGGAGCAGCGAGATCGGGCGGTAATCCATCGCATTAACTGACTCGCCTTTCTTCTTTAACGGAATTATCACCGCTTCCAAGAATGATTCTGGTGGTGCTGCCCCTTGAAGAACATCATTGTACACAGTCATCAAATCTGGAGTAATATCATCTGCGAAATCCTTGAAAAAGTCATTGTTTAGGCCGTCCGGTCCTCCCGCTTTTCTCCTCTCCAATGTCTTGATCGCGAACTTTATGTCATCCTCCTCTATTGGGTCCATTAGGCTCTTGTTTTCCTCACTTGATACATGTCGCTCTGCCCAGTTTGGTACCAACTCCTTTAGCACCTTTGTTACTTCCTTGATGCTCACCTGCCTATGTACGCTGCTTAAAATGTGCTTCCACGTCCAGGCGAATTTGTCCGGAATGGAAAGGTCTCTTGTACTCTCGGTGTGTGCATCTTGGAGAATGATTTGTTTCACCCTTTGATCCTTCTCCCATGTCGCTGTGCGTTGAAATAGCCATCTAATATTCTCGTTAGAACGACATAGTTTTTTTGCAATCCTTACCTGATTAAAGCAAGCCACTTCATTTTCTGCAATTCTCAGAATCTGGTCTCGACTGGTTGTGCGGCTAAAAAGCGATTGCTCTAGTAGTTTCGCGTGTCTTCTCCGTCTTTGCGCCGTCCTTTTTCTTACTCTGATGATCGCCGCCACCCAGGAACCTTTTACCTCTTCCCACTGTGCCGCCTTTGCATAACCATCCTTGAAACTCGCTCCCATGACCTCTCTGATCTCTTCTTGCACTTGTACTCCCCAGGTTCCTCGAATCGGGTATTGCAGACGAAAATGTCTATTTCTCGCGTCCATCCTCTTCCCTTGTGTGTCACAGAGAAATAGCTCCACTTGTTCATGATCAGATGGTACTCCAGGTCGGCTCGTCTTCACTTGCTGTACCCATGTAAACTGCTCTTCCGTAATGTATAGTCTATCGATTCTACTTGCGGAGTCTCCTCTCCAAAATGTGTACTCTTCAAACCCCACAGTGGCCTCCGGACTCCACGCCAAAAATTGCGCTAAAGCCGTGTCCTGTAGTTTCCATGCATTTATGAGTCGTGATAAGTCCGGGCTTTCCGTCATTCTTCGTCTTCTTGTTGGTCCAGTCCTATCTAGAATGGGATCTTCTACGCAATTGAAATCCCCTCCAAAAACCACCTTGGAGTGTAGGTGGAGCTTCCATACTTCAATACCCTTGTAAAAGGTCGCTCGTTCCTTGTCTCCCCATGAAGGTGCGTATATGTTGATGCATTTCCACTCATTCCACTCAATTCCTATAATTCTATCAGTCCAGCGCCTGGACTTCCACGCTCTTGCTTGAACCCCTTTCCTTGGCGTCAACAAAATACCTACTCCACCGGTCTTCCGCGTTGAAATACTCCAGAAAGCCAGACTATGTTGTCCATCGAAATAATTCCACATGCGTTCCCATTGATGCGTCAGTTCTTGTGCTTCTTCATTACTGGTGATGTGGGTTTCCTGTACGAAAATGCAATCCGGCCGTGCTTTAACTGAAATGTTCTTCCAAGATTGTAACCACGCCATTCTTGTACCCATCGCAAATCCCCGAACGTTTTGTGTAATTATTCGAAAGTTCATGCCTCCACATGCTCCCTCCTTTCCGTGGGGTCCCGACTTATGCGTTTCTGTTTCACACACCGTCTTTCTAGTGTAAAGATCCATTCCTGCATACATGTCTTGAATTTGGTCCTCTTCCTTGTCCTCGCGTGCCATGCCCTTAGTGACAATGGGGCGCTAACGCCCCGCTATGAGTGATTCTCTCTGTGGTATCCATGTCAACCTGTTCTGTCTCCCTATCAGACACAGAAAAGTTAGTTAAGGCTAAGCCGAAATAACGGGTAAAGTCCGTCCAGACGTCTCTATCATCGTCATCCAATCGCCTGGCCAACTCTTGAAATTTACTCTCTCGCGCTCTCAGCAGTTGAAACCTTCGAATTTTGATCCAGATTGGATCAGACGGTAGTGCCTTTTCTCCCGTCACTGCGGCCAATTGTTGACTATACACATGAGCACACAGTGCCGTTAGTGCAAAGGTAATATGTTTGCGCGGTCCACACAACTTCCATAACGCATTATTTCCATAGTTGTACCCCTTGAGCGTTGTCCAGTGTTGGCTACTTGCTCTCAATACTTGCCGTTGGTTTTCTCCTGGTAGTCCACTCACTCTGTGAGCCCAGTCCTTAAGGAAGGTCGCTAGTTTGGTCTGAGCTCCGGACGACATGCCCAATGAAATCATTGCGTCCCAATATTGCGCCCTCCAGTCACGAGCCAGTTCATCAATTACCGCATTTCCCATCCGAGCGATGATGAAATGAGGATTGTCACAGTACTCCAGGAGCTGCGTCAGTGCCAGGCGGTCCTTTCTTGCCGCCTTCAACCACTCGCCTTCCGATGCTGTAAAATTTGGGAAATGAACGTCGTGATGCGGCCATACCTTCGCCATCGCATTCCATACTTGTTCTGCCATTGCTGCCTCCCCTTCTGTGTTTACGCCTGCTTTCCTCTTCGACTCTACTGCTCTCTTTTTTCGTGACCTCTGTAGTTCTGCATCTGCTGTGTTGTCTGTAACTACTGCCCCGTTTGCCATCCCTGCGCCTCTCGTCGTAATCTCCTGTGTGAGTCCTTGTCCGTACTGTTGTTCGATCGCCAGAGTTCCGGTCTTGATTGTGTCCCATTCCCATAATGCCTGCTCCGATATGTTGTATGTTCTTGCCACGCATTGTCGTACTTCTGCATCTCGTATATCAGCCGTTAAAAGTTCTTCCTGGTGATGATCGGGTAATAACGTAACCGTCTCCACCAAAAACTTGAGCAATTCCTTCTGTTTTTCGTCATTCCACCGTAAAAGCTGTTCCACTTGTGCTTGGATGAACGTCCCGGTTTTCGTGTCCGGTGAGGAGGTTACCAACGCTCCTCCTCCTCTCTGTAGCTGCTTGCCTGGCTTATGCTCCTCTTCTTCGCGGGTGCGTTTGTTATTGATGCCCCTAGCTTCCGTTTCCGTCATTTCTACATCCGGTTTGTCCGTTGCTCCTGTCTCTACTTCCTCTGGTGTTCGCCATCCATGTACGTACGCTTGGTAATGAACGTGCTGAAAGTGAATTAGTAGCGGCAACTTACCCTTCCCTTTCTTTACCTCTTCTTTAAGCGATATAACTTCTTGAACGCATTGCCCCAATGAGATTGGGAATTCCCCGCACGTTGCGAATTTCTTCCGTTGTTGTACACGAATTTCCGGCGCAAAGTGGATCGCCCCTGGCTTTCCACTCACTTCGTCCACGTTTATAACGAAAATATGTCGTTGCAGGAGTGTCCCTAAACGTATTAGCGTATCATTGCTTCCCCAGTTTGTACTACTTACCGTTGCATCTAATTTCGATGAACTATTCGCGTAATCTTGTAAGTATTTCTTGAACTCCTCCTCTGATTGCTTTGCCGCCATTTTTTCATAACCCCTCCCGAGGCTCCGCAACGTCTGTTTCCGCACGCCTGCTGGGAACTTCGCCTTAAAGTCCATAAGGCCTCCCTTTCTTGATCTCTGCAGCAGCTTCTTCCAGAATGGCTGGACTGTCTTCTAATGACGAGTTGAATAATGCCTGTACTACACTATACGCTTGACAATTACCTGTCGATGGCGTCCTTACCTGTTGTAGCCCCATTGCTAGTATCGCGTCGTTTAGGTTCAATTCCTTGTCCGTCAGGTGCTGCCCTGATTCCCAGTCGAATGGGTGGAGCGGTCCTTCCTTGTGAGTCAGTGACTTCAACATGTTTCCTATTTCTGCTTTAACTTTTGCCTCCACTATGAGGAGATCTGTGTTTTCCTGTTGCCGCCCCCGCGCGCTTATTTTCACTTTTGATTTGGGTGGCCCATCCTTTGTTCCTGAGCTGATATTTTTTGGTTTTAACCGGTTTTGTTCCGGTTCCTGTTCAGTTTTTAACTTTAAAACCGATTCTTTATCCGGTTTTGCGACTTCCGACCGCAGTACCCTCTTCTCGGTTTTTTGGGGTACGACCGTTTCCTTCTGTGTTAACGGTTGGTCCTGCACATCTCGCCCCGTCCCATCTTGCACCTGATCATCCCTCACCACCGTCACTCCATTTTTCTTTTTCTTCACTGTCATCCATTCACCGTCTGGCTCCGCTTTCGCTGTCTGCTGCTGCGCCTTCTCCGTGGCCGGGCAATCCCGTCTCGCCGCCTCTGACGCCGAGGCCTTCGGATTTTCTTTCTTCGTCTGCGCGTTTGCTGTCGTCTCGTCATTTTCCTTTTCGCAGGCTGGTTGCTGTCCCGCCTGCTCCTTCTGTCGTCGCTGCCGCAGCAACGCATGCCAAATTTGTACTTTAACCTTACATAAAACTTCCTACATAAGGCCGTTTTTTTTCTAAAGTTGTTTTTTAAGCAGGAAGGAGCTGATTGGACGTTTAGAATTTTAGTACATGCTGATTGGAGGAGTTTTTCTTTTAGTCAAAACGGCGGCCTTTAAAGTCGCACACTTCATGGGGTCCGCGCTCTCAAAATGACGCAGACGGATCCGAAACACCGCAAGCGCTGCAAAAACTTGGCAGCAGCCTACAGCAAGAAGGTACTCGCTTATATGTTCTAAGACCCGTTCTCAACCGAAGCGTTTTTGACGCATGCGTCGCTACACGCACTGCGTTTGGTCAGATGACAAGTGCAAAAATGAGGCGCTCGACGCAATGTTAGACGCATGCGTCAATTGACTTTTTACAAATAATTTTGCTTAGGTCGACACAAATCTGGTTTTTTACGTCGCCGAGTGTTCACCGCTATTATTGTTTATTGCCGAGTTAGCAGATGGGACGGCGCTTCCTTATTCATAACTTGCCAAGATTCTTGCGTCATGATTTAATGAGAAAAGAGAACGACAAGGTGTTAGTTAATTGAAGAAAGAAGCCGTTTTTAAATGGCCAGTCAAAAGTTGTTAAGTGCAGTATCGGCGTTGCGTGTAACTATCCAAAATGAATACAAAGTGGTGTTCATTAAAAGAGTGAGCATCGCCTTCCCCAATGGCGTCTACTATGTACAGGACATTTGCCTTGAAAACGTTGGAGTGCACACAGTGTGTGTCACTGTGGAGTGAGAATTAGCATATGATTTGGCACCACTCGTACTCAAGACGCATGTGTACGAGTTCACGTGCATCAAAAAATGGACATCGCGAACTACTGTACCACGACGCATTTTTTAAGAATTTTGTGTACACAAAAACCACATGCTGCGTAACATGGATGCAAAAGTGCGTACTTTTGAACGGTTAGACAATTGTCTTGTATGATACGGTGCTTTGACACTTACAGCTCGTATCTTGGAACCTTTAGTGGTGGCTTAAAGCGTTCGTTAAGCACACTTTGGATCGCAAAGAGCGTCAAAGACTTCTCCGGATAAATGCTGGGGTCATTACTATAATTTTCTACCAAGCCTCCTGTATACTAACCTGACATGTTTTGCATGCAGATGCATTCTTGCCAAGCAGCCCGCAAACACAAAAAGGACAATCCAAGTGGGTTATCAACCCAGATCTCTTTCTTATCTGTCAACTAATCTTCGTTTTGCTTGTTTTTCTATCTCACAAGTCCGCAGTACAGACAAGAAAAAGCACGACAATTTTTTGCCCGTCGGCAACGCGACTGGAAGCGAGTACGCGCCGGGAAAGTCCGCATGTTTACGATGGAGCCACTGCATGGTGAGAAATGTCAATATGCTTGAAAACAGCGTGAGTACAACTTTTGTTGACTTGGATTCTTCACTTCTATTACCTTTTAGGGGGGGGGGCGACGACTACGATCTATAGCAGCAGAGTCTCTACGCTCAAGTTTGACTGGATGTTTCGTTCGCGACTCAGAAATCAACAGGCTTAAATATATACGTCTACAAATTCTTTGACGGTGTGAATCAGAAAAAAATGGTACGGAATCGTAAACTCGAGGGACGGTGCTGTGGTGTAGTCGCTCTCAGAAAATCTTCCTGAGACGCGAACACCCACGGGGGTCCCAGACGACT
>MIQA02023808.1:0-15074 GCA_001887855.2 Sclerospora graminicola
TCATCTCCCTATTGGACGGATTGACACTTTTCGCCCTAGGGTCCATCAAGAGAGCTAACCACCCAGTACTGACGGGTACACAAGGTGAGTTTTTAACATGCAACATTCGAGCAGTCGCGATCAAGCGGATGGAAGCGACCGATCCAGCCGGCCTCAAGCCGGATCGGATCATGACTCGGATGGACGGAGTAACCCCTCCGGTAGTCAGTCGTCTGGGACCCCCGTGGGTGTTCGCGTCTCAGGAAGATTTTCTGAGAGCGACTACACCACACTAGCACCTCCAATCCTGTAAACAGAACTACAGGAGGCTTTCCCAGCCTTTTCTTATCCAAGCCGTCTTTTTGGCAGAGAAGAAAATATATTATTGAACCATCATCACGATCCTACTGCACATCGGATATCTGTGGATACCCCTAAACATTTGTTGCGACCCTTCATACTACCGGCACATGACTTCTATCACAATCTGGATACGGCCAGGATGACATCTAGTCACGTCCGGTCTGTAGCTAAATGATCAGATCGGGGCGATCAGCTTAATTGCGGATCAGCGGGCCGATCGAAAGGACTAACTTGTTCAAAAGATGATTATATAACGGTACCAAAGGTGATCAAGGATATTGTGCATGTAGACGGAAGGTATATCTTTCAATCATGGGACATGATCTTTGAATTAAAAGTTTGGGGTGCTCACACGAATTGATAGTATATGTTTGGGAACTTCTATATTTGTAATATCAGGATTGAATTTCCCCTTAAATGAACGGATCGTTCGGCGGCAATCGGAAAAAAGGGTTAATTAAGTCATATCCCGATCATTTATCCATGGCCGTTGCGCGTATTACCGAACTTTGGACCAACGGATGTCCCACGACGGGATCTGCTTAAGTTTTTGGCCCTTACCTCTCGTTCTTACGTGTTTGGAACACTTTATCAATTTGAGAAGTGTTTTGTGAAGATAACGGTTTGGATTTAATGTGAAAAGAAAGTCGTTATTATCTCGTGGATTTTACGTGTCGTTGCGGTTTTTGCCGATTTTTGGCTGGCCTGATAGGTTGAAGCTTTCCCATCAGTGCATATTAATACTTTCAGTAAGTGTCAATCCTACCCCGCCCACTCGTGAGGATTTACACCAAATTGCATTCCCGTCTCAAATAAGCATCTTCCCTCAACCTGGTTATTTACATCTAATGTCCACCTCGTGAGTGTAACCCCACCCCCGGAATCAATTGTTTCACAAGGTGAGATGGAAGAACAAGACATATATCCAGTTGTCTACTATGGTCGGTCTGATCAGGCCTAGACGAGAATCGACGGAGTACCCCCTCCTACAGTAGGTCCGAATTCCTAGGACCGATGTCCTTGATCTGGAAATCGGCTCCCCCACAATGGTGCGCGTGCTCGGATCACTTGGTGACTTTGGATATCACCGCGACTCCCTAAATGATGAAAATGATCTATCGATCACAGAAAAGAAAATCGATCGATTATATTGGAGGAAGGCGTGTAGATGATCGATCGGTACCGGTGGAGGGATATTAAATAAAACTACTTTCCATAAGGCTGTAATCCGAGCCGGTACAAGTTAGAGTAAAATTAGATATAACCCGGGAAGAGATTAAATCTCGATCTCGATCAGATGCATAAAGATTATTAATAAAAAACAACAGAATTTTACAGTAAGACCCGGGTAAGGATCGAGATTTGGATATCGATACTATATATCAAGAATAAATTGAAAACTAAACAAAACAATGAAGGGAAGATCAGTATGACCCACCAAGAATTTCCCAAAGTGAAACCGAAAATGCTGGACGATAACGAAAAATGATTACCGAGAATATTGGGGCGGTTGACTGAGATGATCTAGAATGGCCATCATGCCCACAAAAGCTTGGTATATTAATGAAAGTAAATAAAAAATAAAGATCATTTACCCCAAATTTCGGGAAGTTAAATGTCCGATTAACCGCACCGGTCATTACTGACACTTAACTCAAACTGATTAGGAATTTGTTTAGCCTTATCAAGGACCGCTGGCTTCTGTAACCTGAATAAAATATTCGATTTGGATAACGAAACGATAAAAGAGGCTACGCCGACACAACACGATCATAAAATGCGGTTGTGGAGGTGATCCGACGCCGGTGAACAACTCACACTGGTCCCAACCGATCGATCGTCCATCTGGTTTTAGAAAAAAAGACAAAAAAAACTTTAACAACTGGCTGGCATAGTTCATGTTGTTGCTTAAAGTACAACCAGAGAAGAAAGTATTTATCCAGTATTCAGCTCAGGAATGGTGCTCAAGTATCTCGTATACAGAGTAGTATCAGTTTTGCATCATTTTAAGATAGAGGCAATTGCTGTAGTAGAGCAAGAGGGAAAACTGCTCAAAAACAGTGAGGTCAGACTATGATTAGTGTGTCCAAAGGAAATTGAAGAGCGTTATCATTTTTGGTGGTACGACTGTTGTAAAATCCATGCATTTCCCCTCTACTGAATCTTGGCCAGCTGCTCATTTTGTACATTAACTATTTACTGTTTTATTAGTCCGTTAAGGATTTGTAGTTGTTTTAATTCAAGCAAATTTGGAACAGTATAAAGAATATATCGATTTAGCACAGAGCTGGAACCAAATCTAGTGCAGATTGAAACGTATCATCCACCCAAAGATGGTTCACAATGATGCCCGAGGTCTCTGAACAGATATAGGCGATGTTTGCATCCATGATGGATCGTTTTCTGAAAACCCAACGCAAACTAAAGCAACATGGGCTGAGAAAATGTCCGTTTAGCCTACCCCCTACGATCAGACCCAGAAACGTGCGGTTAAGAATTTTTTCAGTCTATGAAACTGTCGTCGAAAAGATCCGCCATGATGCAGGGCTGATCAGGGGTTTCAACCGGGGTGACCTGGTAAGACACCACCAATAAGTGATATAAATATGGAATCGGTCGGAAGGGTCCGCGAACTACGATCTAAATGATCTCGACCTTGGAATACCTGGTAGAGCCAATATGGCTTCTACTCAATCTTACGACTTCAAGCGATCACCTGAGTTCGCAAGTCGGCGATCTCAGAGCTAACATATTTTACAGGCAAACACATGGAGGGACCTGGAATGAGTTAGACGAGCGAAGTCTCTATTTTTACAAGACCAGACTCCATAAAAAGAAATTTGTTTGGTTTGCCGATCTGGTGCAGGGTCCGACCAATAACTGTTGAAGCTGTTAAGTCGAGAAATTTTATCAGATTGGCCCAACTATGGGACGCATTTGAGGCAACACGGGGGTATCTGTCGAAAGACAGTACTTCCTCATGAAAAATACCAGACAAAACAACGATTGAATATCTGGACCGTGTGGACGGGGCTGGTCTGAGGGCTAAGGTCAAGTATCCCAAATATCCCGAGATGGATCGTGAACATGTGGGCCTTTCATCAGTACATCGGATAATCGTTACTTGTCTAATCGGCAAACGTTATTGTAGATAATGACGGCCAAATAAATAAATTGGAGCAGCAGTTGCGAACGTACAGCGTGTCAAGAGCCAGAATGGGGTCGCCATGGGACCAAGCCAGTACAAATCAAAGCCCTACCCGATCAAGTCAAGACGCATCCTGCCCAACCAGCAAGAGTGATCGGGTTGATCACCACTGGCTCAGTCGGTGCTGGATTAGAAGAGGAAAACGGCAGGATCGAGTCTGGGTCTAGATGGAGAACTGTCATCTTTTACGGCCGAACTGGTGTCCCGACCATGACTGGCGACAGCAAACGCTGATCGGCAAAAGCGAAATGGTAATCAGGTTGGTCTCACCCGCCTCGCCTAAAGTGTGTTCACTTTGGGTCGACGAACGGTAACGATCGAGACGGTTAGAAACGGATGACATGTTCAATATGCGATTGAATGGGTCATCTCACCGATTGCTATTTGTCATTTGCAAGACGTGTGTAGAAGTTCACGAGGTGGGTCTGTGCCCGAATGAAACTTTTCAACCATGGTACGTGCCGACCTAGCACACCGGAACTCCTCCGTCTGATGTCGGTAAGATGTTAAATTAGATAACTCACCATGTTGAGATCTGATTCGAGCCGAACGATTTATGTTTAGCATCTATGAGTATGCCGGTGAGAAGGATAAGGATGAGGAAAAAGCGATAACTGCAGTAAACGTTACGTTTCAAATAGTACAGGAAGGTCTTCGATCCAAAGTGTTTGAGTCCATAAATATTCCATATCGAAGATTACTATCCGTGCTTCCTGGTAAATCTCGCGGATATCGGAAGTATCACCCTCCCAACAAATGTTTTAATCAAGCGAGCGCAAAATAAATAATGAAACGGCCACTATGCTTTTTGACCCCGAGTTAGAAGTATCAATTATTGACTCCGTCTGTGATCGTAAGGTTGGATGCCACATAGATAATACCCAAAGGAAAGAATGTGCCGGGATGAGAGAGATCACCTATAGACGGAAGGCTGATCACGCGTCAAGATCTTCCTTCCCAGCTCTGTGGTTTAATACTTTAATACTTGGGTCGGTAAAGTGGCAGGTCAAGGCGCCATCTTGAGCATGTATTTTATAATTTGGGTACCTTGTGGTGGAGCTGATTACCAAATCCTAAACAAACAAATTTGGAGGAACTCGGATTCCCACTGGCCCGGACGACCAATTGTCGGAGGGGGTACTCTATTGATCCTGATCAGCATTCTGATCGGACGAGTCATCACTAGAATGACTGGCCCGATCGTCGCAGTCTTTGGACCGGTTATCGAGTGCGACAGAATCCAAATTTAACTTCATCTCACCTTGTGTACCCATTGGTATTCGGTGGTTACCCTCACTCAGGTGGACTCTAGATCAGAAAAATATTCCGAAACAGTTCGGGGGATGTGTCTTCTTTGGGACGGGGTTGTTCTCCGGTGGACTTATTCACCGAGAACAGATCAGGGCTGATACTACGTAGGAGTACCGTAAAAGTCGGGTCGGGATTCTTCAAACGACCAGACCAGCCAATAATCGAGAGGTAACAAAAAACCTCGAAAAACCACGATATGATCACGATCTTCCACAATAAAACCACAAAGTTATTCCCACAAAAACCTTTGCAATTAGTAAACGAGTTCCACGTTTACTAATTGCAAAAAGCACGTGGGTATGAGGGGTGAGGGTATTGAACCCAGGTAAATCCCGCCGTGGGGCTTCCGTCGAGCCAAAGTGCGACTATGCGCGTCTCGTCCGGGAATAAATGCTTATTATCCCCTCCTTCCCAAAACTAGCGCCAGGTGGCGCAACGACTTATTTACTTGGGGAGGGAAAACTTAACCTCATATTAAAATTATAAAACCTACAATTCAGTACCAAAATGTAACATGCACCATCCTATGTGACTTACCTAATACTTCGATCTTGATTGTCCTGTCACATGATTTGTTCGGTACCACCTTCGGTCGATCTTCAACCGACCTACCTTCGACCTGATCTCCAATCAGGTTCTCGACCGATCTTCAACCTAGTTTTCGATCGATCTTGAACCGATCTGGTCGGTACCAACTTCAACCGATCTTCGAATGATCTGACCTAGTCCTTCTGGAGTCGGCTTGGAATCGGCTCGGAACCGGTTTGGAGTCAGCATCTCAGGCTGATCTAAAGCCGACTTTGGGGGCTAGCTCAGAACCGATCTTGGTTATACTCCTTATGGTCGGTATCTGGAGGCTGACCAAGACCGACTCGGGTCGACTTGGGGTCAGCTTGAGACCGGCTCGAGATCGGCTTCTCTGACTGATCTGAACCCGACTTCTGCAGCTGACACGTACTAAATTTTGTGAAATCGGCTCGTGGTCGGCATTTTTAGACTTTTTTAGGCTGACTTGGGCTGACTTCTTGACGCCTATCGTGGCCGGTCTGAGCTGATCTTCGAAACCGACTTCGACTTACTTTGGTCGGTACGTCTCCAGACGGATCAATGCTGTAAACCTTGGCCCATTTACTCTCTTAGACCACCATGCCTTGAGACTAGATCAGCAAATCCAATCGATCAACCACCATCGGACAATTTGGAATACTGATATATCACCTAGGCAACATACTCCATCATATCTAATGAGTTGAACCTTGTTTCGTCGTTTATATCTCGTCTGGTCAGACTTTCAAGTTGACCCGGTCCGATATCCGAATATCCATATCCATATATAGTCGAGATACTAAACCAACCGATCTACCCACTCAGAATAGGGCGTGCTAACGGCGATCTCCATATTTTCTACACATTTTTCATTAACGCGTTATTGCACGTATCATCCGACGTTAGATCGGCACGTCTCAACCTTTAAACCGTCGCATCGTGCCCATCCAAGATGGGTGCTCTTGAGCTTATGCAATTAGTGTGGACCATTCACATTTATATTCTTAAAATCCGCCTTACCACAGTTACACTCACTCAGATCTAGATGAAAGTGACTTTCCGGATCAGGTTGGGGAAATGAACCTCGTCAAAACGGAGTCGTTCTCCGATGAAAATCTTCACATGAGGACGGGTAAGGGGTGATGCTTTATGCGAAATAACAAAAAGGTCACGGTCTGGAAGTTTCGACCGACCGGACCGGTCAATAACGAGATATAACATAAAGATACTCAAGTTCCATGACATAATCACGAACTTCCAAATCCACTCAGTTGTCTTCCCAAAACCTTTCCAACTTAATAGCGTGTTAAACAAAGACGTGTGAGGGGTGACGATAAAATAGCCTAATACAATCCCGTCGGACGACTTCCGTGAGCCAAAAGTGCGTCAGTACGCGTCTCAACCGGGGATAATTTGAACCCTGTGCTCCCAATGGCCGTCGACTCGTGGCGTAGCGACTCTTTGTTTAGGGGGTAAATTCAATTCTATTACTTAAAATATAAAAACCAATACTAAGTGTACCGTACTACCCAATACTTCGAGCTTCATCTTCCCGTCACATGATTGGACGATAATACCTTCAATAAACCTTTGCAATAACTCGACCCTCTCTGCTGTCCTTGTGATCCTTCCCGGTCGGGTCATCCTTACCGGCCAGCCGGTCTATCGCCGATTACATCGATCCTCCTATCCCGGTCGGCTTCGTCCGGCCATCCGGTACCTGATCCGCCGACCCGGTCTGTCCTTCCAGCCATAATGCCACGTAATCCAATAACCATCGACTTCTTTCAACTTCAATGCCGACCGATCGGTATTCGAGATTAGTCATAACGTCCATACTACCCAATCCTCGAGGCCGGTCGGACCAACATATAGCGACCGAAACACCAACGTTCAATCATAATACCATTCAACGGTCGCATTTAAACAATCATCCAGGCTGGTCGGTATCTCGGCCAGTATTATGACGCATAGAGAATGTCCGATCGGTCATTTTATCTCTCCCGGGACGGTCAACGCAGCCGGTCCATTCCAGCCAATTAATCCATTTTCATGTGTCAGATTCTGTTACCGATCGCATTCTCCCTGGTTAGGTCAGCTCGTCCCAGGTGGCCAACTGTCACTCTTACCAATCCATAGTAGCTGGTGCCGAGATCATCTAATCAGCGCATCCACATTTACATGTTTAAAATCCACTTTACCAAAACCTGAGCCCTCTCCTTTCCGGGCGAAGTACAGATCCAGCTGGACGGTCGGCGTTCCTCATAAGGGACGCGCACTTAGCTAGTAAAATTGGGCTAGTAGACAAGTATTCATGTCTCCTGATCTGTGAATATAACGGTACGGGCAGGTGATCGGCGAAAAAAACTGTGGCTAACTCGTGGAGAACGTTGGTACCCCATTTTTATTAAAGGGATTGGCAGATCAAGTTACGTGAGGATCATGATTATTTCTGATCTGCCAATGATGATACATGATGACAAAATATTGTGGGAATGTGGTTGCTGACGGTAAAGTACCTCGACAGATTAGATATGTTTCGATCGAATCACGGAGATACATTGAATGGTAAACCTAGCATATCAGACCACTATCGATCTGACCAGTGGTGAGGAGTTGCTAGGCAAATATACTTCACCTTCTGTAGACACACCAGAATGTACCCCTCCTATAAAATTACTAATTAGAAAAGTGTCTCCAAGATCGATAGATGGGATTAGCGATGAAAGAGGTCCAAAGATTGTTGGTGCTGTTACGCCCAAAAAACCGTGACGATCGGAACACGAATGCTTGTTCGAAGTTGCCGATCAGGATCTGAAAGCTGATCGGGGTAATGACCCTGATCAGAACAAAGATGCTGATCTGCGGTTATGAATGAAATAAAGTGGAACACGTAGCATACCTGAAGGCTGATGTTCCATCTTTGTCACTTCCTGATCAAGATGGACTGAGAGAAATAGACCCGGAGTGTACTTCCATGAAGACGGCGAACCAGCAGCTAACACCCCTGATCAAATTAATCAAATAATTTGGAAAAGACGAAATTTTCTGATTGGGAAGGGCAATGCCATACCCTCAGCGGTCTATGGAGCCGTGTGAGATAGTTTGTGGGCGCTAAGCCGATCACCCATCGTTGTCATCGATTGGCCCCACAAATTCGGGAAAAAGTTGTCTGATTTGATCAAGGGATTATTGAACGAAGATCCTGATACCTTTATTATCGACATGGACTACGCTGATCGTGGTCGTGCTCAAGAAAAATGAAGTCGATATATCGATTACAGATTGGTCAACAAACTCACCATTATTTTATGGTTTCCCAATACCTCTGACCAACGATCTGCTGGAAGATGTGAATAAGGTGCTGTAGTACTGTTCATTAAATATGGCTGGGTGGTATCGATGAAATATCGGGCTTGTGAAATATCTGCTTTTGTTTGGCCTTTGATGCCGTTTCGATTAAAGAAGGATCCCCTGAGGCTGACCCGATAACGCTCCGTATGGATACTTCAAGATCGTAGTAGATCGGAATTCTATCGTAATGCATGACATGTTTACGGTGGGCGAGCCTGATCAGGATCAGAAACCCTCAGCTGTGGGAATACGATCTTGTATGACCTACTTACGTATCGAGCATCATAATATACTTCAATTATACTTCCTCTGTCCAGAAATGTAAGGCATCGCCTACAGTTAAGCGTGTCCAGGAATATAAGGCCGAATTGGTTTTAAGTACGGTTTCATATATATTCAAAGATACCCCGCTAAGGTCCGAATGCTCGTTCAATTAAAAAGGCAAGTAAGTGCGATGGTCTGCGCGAGCGGCGCGACGAATTCCGCATTAACGCGTAATTTTTGGTCACTGCTACCACGATGACCGCTCGCGCCATCGTTAATTGTGCCTACGTCCAGCTTGGCCCGGGATGATGCCCAAAAACGACGTATCTAGCGCTAAAAAGGTCAAATTTTAGAGTAAGATCCTTGGTCACACCGTTAGCAGAAATATTACGTATTCTTAGAACATATAAGCGAGTACCTTCTTACTCTAGGCCGCTGCCAAATTTTTGCAGTGATTGCGGTGTTTCGGGTCATTTTGAGAGCGCAGACCCCATGGAGTGTCCAACTCTAAAGGTCATATCTCGAAAACCACTAAACCGAATAAAACAAAAACTCCTCCAATCAGCATGGATTAACAATTCAAAATGTCCAATCAGCTAGCCCTTCCCTGCTTAAAAATGAATTTTAGAAAAAAAACGGCCTTATATTTCTGGACAGAGGAAGTACCGAAATAGACATGTTACAGATAACACAAACGTGCAGCAGAAACCACATCAATAAGAGACTGTTACTTAACAGAGCCCTGCAATGGATGTCCACGCCCACACTCATGCCCATACCCACCCACGCCCATGGGTTTGGCTGGCCAATTAGCGTGCTGTGTTTTCATGGGTGGCTTCGGGTGGGCGTTCCACAGCCAATAAGCTGGCTGCAATGAGTGGGCATTGGTGGGCGTGGGGGAAAAGAGTAAAAAAAAAGTAAATATTTAATAAAAAAATCACATTATTCCTAAAGGTTATCATCAGTGGCTCCTAAATTAAACCGACCCATCACAAGCTCTCAATCCCCCTTGTTTTCTGTTTACAAACTTCTCTGATGCTGGCAATACCCTCACATGCAAGAGAAGCGGCTTAAAGCCATCCGTCGTCAACGATCTGATGTATTTACGCTCTAATCAAGACATTTGTAAATAAACCAAATTTAGTATTTTTATAGATGGGCGTGGGTGGGCCGCCCAGCATCATAAAATAAATGGATGGGCGTGGGTGGGCCGCGCAGCATCATAAATTAAATGGATGGGCGTGGGTGGGCCGCGCAGCATCATAAATTAAATGGATGGGCGTGGGTGGGCGCACTATCTGGCAATAAACTGATGGGTGGGTATGGGTGGGTAGTGGTTGCTGGTAAGCCTTGTGGGTGAGCCATGTGCAATTCCAAAAATGGAAATTCAGGGCTCTGTTTTTTAAGACAAAACTCAGATAATGAGTAGTATTGTAATTTTTAAACTCTGAGCTGTGTCGGTCGATCAAAACAACGCCATCATCATCCATCTTGGAGAAGCTATTCAAACAGACTGAGTCGCCCGAACAGACAGACGAGCGAGTTACTCAAACGACTGAAAACGATAATGTAATTTATCACTTGTATCCTTTGAAACATTCTGCTCTTTTTGGTGAACTTCGCTTTATTACATGTATTTTCCTACTTATAATGTGGAGGTTGTAATAACATTTACTTCTGTCAATCCAGGCCATGTAGTCATCAATGAGCACGGGCCAGGCCATGTGGGAGTTGTAATTGCCTACGCGCTTCGAAAAGCTGATGGCGAGCTGGCTAAATCCTTTAGCGGACAAGAAGCCCGTGAAGGCTGTAACGGGCGATACGTGGGATTTACTTTTCGACTTCTTCGTAATATGCAGGAGTCGAACGCCAGCCATGACGAGAATGATGGCTGCAGCGATATCTATGCTAAGACGTTATTGACCAGGTTCTTTGGAAAAACTAAAACAGAAGGAGTAGTATTTCTTGAACTCCGACTCGCTAGCAATAGCTTTGTGTAGCTGAGGGAGCTTGGCCTTCATCCCTGCAACAGAGTCGCAGTTTATCTTCTCCACCCCCCCAGTTCACTCCTTTCGTGTTAATGCACACGTGTAGGCCGCTTGCATTTTCTATGCGATTACCAACACTATTATGTCCTGAGGGTCCACACCAATATCATCGCAGAACTTAAGAATCCCCTCCTCGTTAATACTGTACTCCTCCCCGTAGGGGTCTTAATGAAGAGAAAGCGAGCGTTGGCCAGTCATGGTGCAGCAACAATTTTAACATTACATACACACCTAAATAGCTATCGAATCAAACGTTTATTGCGTCCATGGAGACTGCCGATATCTTACTATTGCAGCATGTCACACCAGCACGTTAGCGAAAGCGCACTACTAACCACCTGATCAAATTAGTAGCAGTCACACAAAATCAAAGATTGAACCTCCGTTTGCATAGGATCCGTCGACTGCACGCATTAAATCCCAGCTGAATTTTTCTAGGTAAGCCTTTGCCATCGCGTCGCTATATTCGACAGGCACACAGGTCTTAGTAGATAATACTTCCAAGTAATAAAAGTAGAATTTTAAACGTGCACATCGTGCATATCTGAAACGTACTTGGAGTTGGTCGTGTTTTTGAAGGCTTGCAGCTTTTTCTTTTTGTCGTTGAGGAATTTGCTCGACTATCCGGCATCAAATCGGCAGCATAAGAGACCGTGAAGATCAATACGTTAGCGGTTTCATCGTCTTTCAAGAGAACTCAACGAGGAGCGACGCTACTCACCATCTTTTGGTGCAATGCAAGTTTAATCGAACGCGTTTCTCAATGCTGTCAAGCGTGATAAGCTAAAGCAGATTTTGGCTCGAATTTTAAGTGCACGGTCATAATTGTTCTTTTCTCTAAAACGATAACCCGTACTTTATTGAGTGAACTCAAAAATGATCCAAATATAGGGATGTTACTTGTCGTCAAAAAAGTACCTGATTCTAATTCAGAATAAAACAGATAAAGGTACTGTAATACAGCCTATATAACGGTCCTTTCAGAAGCGATGTTACCTTTAAAGTAATGGTTTGACGTTGTGGCAAACTTGAGACTACCAGTAGTAATATTGCGTCAATCAATGAGCACTACCATCAATCCTCCGCTTTCATGTGACTATCGACTTCCGCGCTGTTGGCATCCTTTTGCTGCTTTTCAAATCGACGCTAAAGAGAAGCGGTTGGGCGGAGGCACTTGATGGTACGACGAGGTCGCTGCAGATTCAGTTCAAATAATGATTCTCCACTTTGATAGCCTAGCAAACAGGTCAACAAAGAATCATGGTTGAGAGTGGACGGCAAAGCACGGGTGTGTCCGTGACGAACCTCCATGTCTTGGTCCGACCACTCAGCCGAGGTAGGTACTCTTCATGTTTCTGAAGAAACCAGTGATGCAGTTACAGGCATTGGTGAATGTAAAGCCAATGCAACGACTTGTACAATTTGCCAGGCTGCTTGAGACGTCTTACGCATCATAAATTTGTATCTAATGAGTTCAGGTCAGCCTGGGCGCCTTTTCCTTTCTTTTCTCAGAGATGGTACAGTATTTCCAAGGCCGCGTGTGGAACATCTCAGACCTTTAACCGGTGCGCCCGATAAAGCCTTTATGTGAAAAGTATTACAGTATTTCGTTGCTTGCCTGGCTATACTGGATTTGGTGTCGGTGTGCGTGTCGTGGAACTTTTGTGTCATCGTGAAAAGTCTTGACGGCGTGAGACTCCATGTCGCAGTTCAGTGTGTCTACATGCTGGAAGACATTGTTTGGTAAGGCTGCTGACGCATTAGAGCGCAGTACGGAGAATGAAGAAGAGTACATGATTCACGAGCTCGAGCCACTCACGACCAAGTTCGTGTCGGCGCCGCCTGATCTAGGACAACTGGACTGCACCGCATATATATTGTGCGAGGATCTTAGCGGAAGTATCGGCGCATACAGTTGAATTACCAGATGGTCAGCGAGATAAAACGTTTAAGTCAAGTTTGAGTGATTCGCCAAGAGCGTATACTAACCTGCCTAGCTATGCGGTAGCATGGGTAAAATTGGTAAAGCGGGATTAGTTGAACTGGCAGACCTGGCAGTCGTCTTATCAGACCGAAAATTGTGAACATTGTACAGAAGTACGGACATCAAAATTGCGCTAGAAGATGATGGCTGTCCCCACGTTGCAATCTTCGCGGTCACTGGCCTTGTACACGTCTAGTCTACCCAGTTCTACACCACTTCGCGTGCGCTATCGATCTCGTCCAAGTTTTCCACAAACATGGGTTCCTTTTCCGGTAGTTTTGGTTTAAAAAGCACCATGTTTTCTAAGTCGATCATTCTGCAGAAACAATTTATGAAAAAGGGCGTGTGATTCGCCATCTTGAGTCCATTTACCTTGTGCGCCGTCTCTATGTATGACGACTTGCGAGACAGCGCCACTTAGATCGAGCCCCCACGGAATAAACCGCGCCAATTTCCTTTCACGAATGCGCGGCAATGACTTGGACACTTAAGTAGGTCCTGGATAATATTCAAATTGAGATGTAACGCCCTGTCTTCGTCGACGCGCTCAACCATTATATTTTTTTGTTTGAACAGCCATCGTATTACATCCAGCACCGTTGTCTTTCTCACTGCCAAAAACTTGTGCATCAATGGTCACTCCGTCATTAAAAAGTGGTATCGCGGGATCAACGACACCGCTAATCCAATCAGATCTCTGTTCATATAGCCATTAACTGTCGTCCCAAATTCGAAATCTCAGAAATTCGGTGTTACACATAAAAATCGTTTTTGAAGGGGTATGTATGTCTCAATTGTCTGTAACAAGTTTGATATTTGTGACATGTCCATTACGGTACTTCGCTCGTACAAGTTGAAATTTATTGGCCGAAATATCAGAACGAAGTAACTTTTGATTACAACCCCCGGATAACGTTAAAGTATGATGTATCTCTTTTCGCTCTTCCTCTTGATTTCGTCGGCTGGTGTCTCAAGTGGCTCAAATACTAGTGGCACAACAATGGAATCGTTCGACTACTTAGCTGAAGTCCCATCTGTATCCGGCAACCCAATTGTGAGGGCTGACGAATTAACGGACGGCGAAGACCGAATGATGTCACGACTTAAGGGAGTAGCTGTTGTTTTAGGGGATAAAGTACGGTCTAAAGCGCCAGAGGATATTGTGGAAAGGTATCTTGGTAAAGTACTCACAAAAAACTCGGATCTTACTGGAGGCGAGGTGTGGTGTGAAACCACCTTGTCTCGCATTTAAAGGAGCGAAGTAGCCACGACCCCCCAACAGACTGATATTCAAGAACTAAAGATTAACGCAGTCAAGGTACTCATTCAAGACAGCCACATGGTCAAGAGATTTATGAATACCTTTGGTGAGAAAAAATACGAAGACTCCCTGTTCCATGGTCTGTGTACCATATTTGGAGACGACGCGATGCCAAAAGCGCTCTATCACTTGAAACAAGACGATTCCGTTCATCAAAAGCACATGATAGCAAAGTTGTGGAAATTGCAATTCAAGTCGTGGAAAGCAAATGATGTATCCACTCTGAAGGCTTTCGGATACCTGCCCACGTTTAATCGTATGGAAGAGATTTCGAATTTTTATGCGAAGGCTTTGGTGCTCGACGAATATATCAAATATGGAAACCGTGGTCAATCGAATGACATTGTATTATTTAATACCCTGATCCAGCATTATCAAGGTGCTTTTGGAATGTTGATGAATGAGTGTAAAGAGTCCATACGTTTCCGCTATAGGTTTAACTCGTCATTGAACGCCGCCAAGGTCACTGCCGCTAGACTATTTAAGATCCTACACAAGCAAGCGGGTGGTGTCGTGCTTTTTGAAGGCTACAACTACAAACTGCTGACAGAATACGTTCGTGGTGCCTTTGAGAATAACTTTGACACGAACATGGTGGTAGCACTCAGAAATTTGTCCGACAATGATGCAGATTTTGCTCTTTTGCTTGTGAAAGTTTCATTAACGACTGATGAAAACCGAAAGAAGCAAGCTACA
>MIQA02023809.1:0-29452 GCA_001887855.2 Sclerospora graminicola
CGCCCGTGTTTTGAACACGATATTAAGTATTGGGAAGTGGTGACATTTTTGGCCTTCTGTGGAAGAGTGTGGAGTTATATCTACCTTACATACACATTTGGATTCGCCCTTCATTTTTATTGGTTTAGCTGGCCGATTGATTATTCTCGGTCCAGCCGGCACTATACAAACTTCAAGTGTCTTATTGGTTTAGCTGGCCGATCGACTATTCTCGGTCCAGCCGGCACTATACAAAGTTCAAGTGTATTGCCAGACGAGCTCCCCGGTGACGATTTCCGCCCAGGAGCTACCCCTAGTCCTAACCCTCATCTCCCCATTGGACGGATTTACACTTTTCGCCCTAGGGTCCACCAGGAGAGCTAACCACCCAGTACTGACGGGTACACAAGGTGAGCTTTCAACATGCAACATTCGAGCAGTCACGATCAAGCGGATGGAAGTGACCGATCTAGCCGGCCGGATGCCGGATCGGATCATGACTCGGATGGACGGAGTGCCCCCTCCGATAGTCAGTCGTCTGGGACCCCCGTGGGTGTTCGCATCTCAGGAAGATTTTCTGAGAGCGACTACACCACACTTGTGCACGAGTGATGATCACCGTGCAACGGATCAGGCAACAGATCAGACGAGTGCGTCTGATCTCGCAGCTGTGTCCGTCGAGACGATCAACGTCTTGACGCAGACAGAGACTGGATTAGCTACCCAGTCTCTCACACTTGACAACCCTCCGAACTTAAGTTCAGAGGTAATGGCCCTTCCAGCCTTGAGCTGGAAGAAGTTCGTAAAGAACTTGCGCAATGATCAGATCGAACAGATCTGCGTCATTGTCGCATCTGATGAGGTTGTGGATATTCGTTCACGAATATCCACTTTACAATTAGAAGGCATTGGGAACGAACTCGTTCCCAATGAACAAACCAAAGTTCAGCGCTTTGAAGCGCAGAGCTGGGAGTCGCTTAAGGCGACTTCCCCATACTGAAAGATACTTTGGGAATACGCTGACGTATTCCCAGAAGAAGTACCTTGTGAGCTCGCTAAAGATAAGAGAACTAGGCACGAAGTACTGTGTCACGCGGCAATGGGCATTACCGCGTGACCAGTCGGCGAGTTCTTTGAAACTCGTCGTAATGCGGGATATGTGCGGGCACTCCAGTCCCACCTTTTGCGTAAAGAAATCCACCGGTGGGTGGAGAATCGTTCATGCTTTCAATAAGCTGAACGCAGCCACGGTACCGGCGCAGACGCCGATACCGCGGAAAGATGTCATCATTGATGGCATGAGCGGGAGCACCGTTTTCAGTGCTCTCGATTTAAGGGATGGTTTCTACCAAATCCTTATGCGTGAGAAAGATATTCCTCTCACGGCTGTAAGCACTCCAAGCGGTATGCTTTGGGAGTGGCTCGTGATGCCACAGGGGCTTCGAAATGCCCCTGCTACCTTCAACAGATGCGTCACACATCTATTGCGCCCGGTGCGAGAGTTCGCGCCGAGTTATTTCGATGATGTGTTCATCCATAGCAAGGCTGAACACGGCAAAACTGATGTAGAAATTCACAAAGAACATCTACGTCAGGTGTTAGAGCTTATGCGTAAGCACAAGCTCTATGCGAACTTAAAGAAGTGCACCTTCGATGCACCTGAAATTGCCGTTCTTGGCTGCTTTGTGGACAAGAACGGGCTGTACCATGATCCAGAAAAGATCAGAGTGATTGTTGAATGGCCTACGCCAAACAATGTCAAGGAACTTCGAAAGTCCCTTGGGTTGGCAACATATTTGCACAAGTACTCGTGCAATTATGCTGGCCTTATTCGATCTCTTTCTCAGTTACGAAGAATAATGTTGAATGGCACTGGGATACTCAGTGCCAAGACGCTTTTGATGCAGTCAAGCGGAGCTTGACTGAAGCGCCTGTCTTGGTATAGCTGATAACGAGCGACTATTTCACGTCGTTTGCGACGCGAGCAATTTTGTAATCGGCTGCCTTGATGCAGCGCGATCACGATGATCGTGATCGCGTAATCTTCTACCAATTGCGTCAGTTGCGCCCAGCCGAGCGCAACTCTCCAGTGCATGACAAGGAACTCCTTGCCATGAAGTATGCACTGGCAAAGTTTCGGATCTATCTCTTAGGAGATAGACCGTTTGTAGTTTACACGGACCATGCGTTGTTACCTACGGCCGTGAATTCACCACACATTTCTCAAAGAATGGCACGATGGATGCCATTCTTTGCTGAATATGACTTCACGGTTGAGTATAAACCGGGAAAGTTGAGCGTGATAGCGGATGCGCTATCACGACACCCCGATTACGAGACGAAACCGTCTGTAACGGAGGCAATCAGTGCAAACGCATTACGTTGAACTGCTCTGTCGTCGTCACTTGTGCGACAAGTACGTCAAGCGTACGAAACAGACGAGTAAACTCGCCTACTGATTGATTACCTAAGTGATCAATCTGATCGGAAGCGCAAAGAACTTCCAGAGTTCCTTCGTGCTTGCGTGGATCGTTACCGATTGCACGATGGTCTGTTGCTTTATAGCACAGACCAAGAAGATGAAAGCCGCATCGTCGTTCCAAACGACGATGATCTCAAACACCCGATACTGTTTGAGTATCATGATGCACCGATTTCTGGGCATCAAGGTCGAGAGAAAACGTATGCTTCTCTCGCACGAGATTTCTACTGGCGTAAACAGTATAAATGAGTACGCAAGTACGTACGCGCTTGCGAGATTTGCCAGCGCGTAAAGCCTGCGCACTCTGCGCAGGCTCCCCTCCAATCTCTGCCAGTTCCGACAGAGTGTTGGAAGTCCATTTCAATGGACGTTATATTCGGTCTTCCGCCCAATCATAGTCGGAAGACTGGAATAGTGGTCTTTGTGGACCGCTTCAGCAAGATAGTTCATCTTGATGCAGTGTCAGCGAATGTCACTGCCGCGCAAACAGCGCGGATATTTGTTGACACGGTATTTCGTTTAACGGAATGCCGGAAAACATAGTCTCGGACCGAGATTCGAGATTCACAGGACGTTTCTGGCAAGAAACGTTCTCATTGTTAGGAACGCAGTTGAATATGTCAACTGCGGACCATCCGGAAACGGATGGGCAAACTGAACGCGTTAACCGCGTTCTCGGAGACATGCTCCGTTCATACGCGCATGCCTTCGAGCAGTGGAGTGACTTTCTGCCACTCACCGAGTTTGCAATTAATAACTCGGTACATGCTTTGTTGAAGCATGCACCGTTCTACGTGAATGCCTTAAGGCATCCACGAACCTCTTTATTTGGCGGTACGCCAAATCTAAGTGGGAAAGGGACCTGCTCAAATTTTGAGCAAGTCGATGCGCAAGTTGCAACCGCAACTTGCGAAGAGATTGACGAGTCTTCTACTGTTGACACAGTAGAAGCTCAAGCAGCTTCAGTTGATACTGAAGCTGCCTACGAAGGGTATGTGTCTGCAGCAATGGCTACAGACAAAGTAGACAATCCACCTACTGCTACTAAAGCAGTAAATGAATTCGTATTACAGCGTCAAGCTGTAATACCCTATGTAAAAGATGCACTTGCTTCTGCTTTGGATAAGCAGAAGCAAAAGACAGATAAAAACGGAATGAAAAGCACAAATTCCTTTCAAAAAGGTGAATTAGTTTTGTTATCTACAACTAATTTACCTACAAATGCAATTAGCAACTTCCCTACTCGGAAGTTGCTCCCTAAATTCATTGGACCGTTTAAGGTCCAAAGCGTTAAGGGGGATGCCTATACATTAGACATTCCCGCGGCCATGCGCCCTCATCCAACGTTTTGCGTTGGGTGGCTCAAGCCGTACCTTTCGTCTACGTCTTCGGACGAGACGCATCCCCACGGCGAATATGCCGTGCTTCTTCAAATCTCCCAAAAGAGACTTGTAATCAGTTTCCAACCGATTGTGGGAAGACCGAAGATTCTCAATCTTCGCCTTTTGTCGATCAAGTTCGACCAGCAGAAGATCATTCTTCTGCTGAAGGGCAACGTGAACGCCCAATACGTCGTAAATCTCTTCACGAAGGGAACGATATGTCTTCACAGAGTGAGACATATCGCCGCTCAGCTCAGAGCAGAACCTCTCGAGCTTGCGGAGCTGTGAACCATGCTTCGCAACAACGACGGCGGGGGAACTTCCAGCCCGCCGCCCCTGATTGATAATCAGGGGAATAAGCGCTATATTCTCGAACGCTTGATTGCGAAGCGCTCGGTTCCCTATAAGAAGGGACAGCGTACCGAGTACTTGCTACGCTGGTTGGGGTATTCCTAAGCGTTTGACTCTTGGGAACCGATTGAGGTGCTGAGGGCGGATGCCCCTGACCTCCTGAAGGGGTTTGAGAAGGATACTTCTCCTCAAACTCGTAAGAAGTATCAACACTAGGTGTTTATGGGTGCAAGGTATCAGCACTAGGTGCTGATACAGTAAGGGCATCAATTAGGCCCTTAACACTAGCAGGTACTGAGTAACCTCGGTACCCTCGCAGCTCCTTTTCGCTCAGACGAGGAGCTCCCTTGGCAGTACAAGGGCAAGCATGTGAGAAAGGAACTCCGCAAGAAATGTCGTTCATTGATGCAGGTAAAATGGATAATTTCCATTTTCCATGTACGTGAACTCGCTTCACGTAATCGTCGGGACCTTTGTTGTAGTTCTCAACAAAGGCATTCCGACTTTGCGTCAGGGCGTCTTTATCGTCCCTGTTCTTACGCGACCCTTTTCGGTTCGTATAGTAACGAGCCTGAAAGAAAAGGTCGATAAAGTACCGACGTCTATCGTCGGTACTCCTATCAAAGTGGTGATTGCGGAGGTCTTCGCAATCATCAAGCGCGTTGATGTCAAACAACGGATATTGACATTCGCGCTTGGTGTGCCCACTACTTTCGGGCATTAACATCGATGCTGGGTCCAAAACCCACTTTGTACGGAACATGTGGTTCCGTACGACAAGACAAATCAGAAGCAGCGTAAGCCGCTTCTGCACGTTGTTTCTTGGCAGGTGGAGCTACACCTGCCATCCCAAAGTCGTCGTCACGATCAGGCAAGTTAGAGGAGCTCTCCGCTCCTTCTGCCACCGTATGACGGAATTGTCGCTGTCGTAATCGACAGCGTCAGAATCCACCTCGCCATCACTTAATGGCGAAGACATTCTAGCGAACTTACGCTCGATAGATTCATTGCGGAGGACGGTAACGTCCTCACCCTCTTCTTCGGAGTCAGATGGCTCTCCGGAGACAGACGAACACTTCTTCGCCACCCGCCTGTCGGCAGGTGAAAGCGCAAAAGATGTCGCACTAGCGACATCATCTCGTCCTCTTTTAGACACTGCTTCTGCAGCGTCTACTACGAGAGACAATGGATCTCTCGGCCTATTCTCGGACGCTACATTAGTAGCATCGACATGCGATGTTGACACCTATGCACGTGATGCAGAGGTGGAGGCTGCGTTAGCAGTATCGGTAGCGCCCTCAAGAGCGCCGCCACGTTTGTCGATCATTTGATTCTTATGGTCGTTAATGGTTATAACAATATCGTTATGACCAACAAGTGTCACCATTCGATTGGCCAATATTGCATAATATTATTGGCCAACCACCTTGAGTGGGGGTGATGTAGTGGGGTGCCATTACATAAGTGATATTTAAGTTGAAATATCACAGTTCAATTTCAGACTTACTGTCTGAAATGCGAATATTGGATTATAAGTTATTATAATCCACCCTTGGAAACAGATTCTGATATAATTATCGAATCTAACAAGAGATCTAATAATAAGAGTATGATTAGATCAGTTTTACATTACATGTTACTACATGTATGATTAGTCTAGATTTAATCATACTAGTTAGCTCTAAACCACTCATAAATATATTCACTCTTAAATCTTACCTTCTTCTAGCCACGTGTCGTAGTTATATATTAATATATATATCTAGGACTATTTAATCAATTAAATAGTCCCACCTAAAGTTTAACCTTACTTAAACTATAGAGAACCAAATTACATTTGGTTCTAACCAATTGCACGCTTCCTCACTTGCAATTAAACAGTGTGTGCCTGTAACAGCTAGCCTGTTACAACTGGTGTCACAAGGCAAAGGAGTGAGGCGCGGAATCACAGTAGCAACGGAAAGGCAGAGCGAATGCACGGAACTATCATGAGCATGGAGAGATACATAATTTTTGCGTGTGGCTTACCTGTAAGTTTTTGGGGTGATGTTGTACAGTATGCAGTGTATATCATCAACCGTGCTCCCACGATGAGAACCCTGGACGAGCGTCGCCGATGAAGATGCTGACGAATGAATCGACGAACTTGGGTGAGATAGTGGTGTTCGGCCTATGTACTGTATCTAGTGATCTAAGGAACAAGAACTTTTCGCAAAGGACGCAGCCTGGGATGATAATTGGCGTGGGCGAAGAAGCCAAGGGATATCGTGTTACATACCAAGGGATCCGTTGGTAATAACTATTCAGCATGTGAAGAATGGCGAAAATTTGGATAAGGGTAAGAACGAGAAGGCTCAGCCGTTTTATTTGCGTCAGGAGGTGAACGAGAATGTTCAAGAAAAGGAAGAGAAACGAGAAGATAACAGTAAGCAAATGAATAGTCCATCTGTATCTAACGGCAATCAGGTGAAATCCGGAAAAGGAGAGACAAGGAAGCGCGGAAAGAAGAAGACCTGGACGAGGTATCGCCAAAATACAAGGTCCATTAGAGAAAAATCAAGGAAGGGCGAAAGTGGCAAAAACGGGACTAGAGAAGAATAAAACGATTGGGCAGGAGAGTGCATGCGAAGAACAGGGGATGTTGAATAAGGATGTTGTGAACAGCATTGTGAAGCGTGATCTGAAGACGTATGGGAGGCAGTGCAAAGCACAATAGCAAATGAATGGAAGGAGGCGATAAAGCCAGAATTGGACGCATTGGAAACTAACGGAGTGTGGGGATTGGCAAAGATACCAAAAGGGGCAAGAGCACTTCACACGAAATGGATTTTCAGGACAAAGACGGATGCGGATGGCACGGAACGGCTGAAGGAAAGACTCGTGGCGTGCGGGAACGAACAAGTTTTTGGCGTTGATATAACGTGACATTGGCGAACAAGTTTTAGTAACGGCGAAGCCAAGACTCGTGGCGTGCTGGAACGAACAAGTTTTTGGCGTTGATATAACGTGATATTGGCGAGAGTAATAGAAATGGTGAGTGTGAAGGTGATTTAAGCGCTTGCAAGGCAATGACGTGTGCCGGCGAAGCACGGTGATGTGCTAAGTTATGGCGAACAAAGAAGAGGTGCTGGAGATTAATCTTCATATTCCCCAGGAAGTAAATATTTCGCGTGATGAACTTGCGTGTTTGGAAGCAGCAAAGGCAGGATAAGTGGTTTTGGAACTAACGAAGGATATATACGGGTTGAAGCAGGATGGGAGCCTATGGAGCGAGCTTTTACAAACGGAATTGAAGTCGATTGGCTTTCATCAGAGTCTAACTGACATGTGCGTGTATTTTAGTAGTGAAAAGGACAGCGTGCTTTGTCGTTGGTGTCTACGTCGATGATTTGCTGGTTACTGGAACCAAGTAAAAGGACGTGGATCAATTATTTGTTGACATCAAGGCACTGTCGATCCAGTATCTTGGATTGGCGCAATTTGTTTGGGGTATGCGTGTAACGTATGACGATTTGAGTGGATATGAATTGAATCAAGAGAACATGATAAGTGACTTATGCAAAGCGTACGGCCTAGATGAAGCTAACGGAGTCAAGAAGACTATCCATCGGCGAGGGGTACAACGAAGCGAGCGATGGATGCAGCGTGAAGATTGCTGATGCGAAAGATGGAGAAGTAAGTGAGACAGTTTTCGTTCTTTGGTTAGAAGTTTGCTTTGGTTGGCTAGATGCACAAGACCAGACATTGCCTTTGTTGTGCACAAAGCTACACGTAGAGCGCATCAACCGACTGTATCGGATTGGAGCGAAGCGGATTGTGATATAACTGAAAGAAACAAGCAAGTACAGATTATACATGGTCAACCAAGGGTCAAGCGAAGAAGGCATTGAAGATGTGTTTGAATCGCACCGTCAGCTGCGTGCGACCATCTCAAGATCTGTATTTACATACAGTACGCACATGATTTATATCTGATTGTAATACACTTTTCTATTTTTATTATCTGCTCAAGTGGTTCCCACGACGCGTCGCACTTGCTGTGTTCTAGCAGAAGCTGTTCCCCGGGAAGGATTGTCCGCCCTGGGTTCGCAAATCAAATAGCGCTGCAACAGGGCCATGGCACCAACCTTGGGCGTAAACGAGATGGGTTCGAGACGCTGTCGGAGGTCATTGGCCCGTTGCAGGTTGTATATCGTAAGGCCGCTCTTCGCTCCAAACGTCAACATAAATAATTTCCATATTCGCTCTTATATCGCCAATTTGAGCTTAGAATTAATCCTAAAAGGTGAACATATAATGGGTTCCTGCAGATCCCGGAAAATCCCCGTTCACATTCAAGGGTACCAGAGGAGCTGGACCAAGCTCTCACTGACTTGTGTCCTTAGTGGGTCTCATTTGATAAGTCAGATCGATTCCCTACAGCGCCGGGTCAAGGAACTTGTACTCGGGCAGCACAGCCTGAAGGGTCAGGCTTCAAAATACTCAGTCTCCGTTAACTGATATCCAGATTAGCCTTTTCTGGGCACATTCCCAGATCTAATATCGGAAAGATCAGGAGAAAACTGGTTGAGCAAGATGCTGATCGTGCATGCTCAGCTGAATTTGTCTGACACACTGTTGCCAATCGGGTTGGCCAATGGGATCCTGATCTGCTGCCCCAACCGAGCAGGACCACTTCCCTTGCTACTTCACCGCCAGTCCCCGGACCCGGTCTATCTCAAGCTACTCCCAGTGTCGGGGCCTTGGAAACCGCGTCCCCCTGCCAAAGATCGAATCTGGGCACTTCAAAGCATCCCAACCTCTCCATTCATCATGAGTACATCATTCAGATGTACTTCTTCCGGTCAAGAACATAGGCAAACGTAATATTAGCCCTATTCAATCTCATCGCCCCTCAAGAAGCCGAGCGGTGGATTCTTTCTTGGGTACCGAAGTACTCCAAGTTGATGGGTTGACCTCTGACTCAGATTCTGGCCCGCCAACTCCATCGGCCCGGACACTGATCTAAGCTCTGTGAGGATGAAGATAACGAGCACTACCTGGACCAGCGGTCACTAAAAGGCTGGCTTTCACATGAGCTCGCTATAAATTTTTTATGTTAGCGTGTAAGTAGATTAGAACTCATGTAAATTTGTGGAGTAGTCGATCTCGAAAATTCTTTCCGAGGCTCGAGCAGTCAGACGACCAACTTCCGGAGTGGGTACTCAGTTCATCTGTCTATGTTTCCAGATTAGCATCGAGCTGATCTGATCGCTCATCACCTTGGTCATGACCATCTGGATGATCCAAATTCTTCGACATTCTAAACTTGTGCACCCGTCAGCTCTGACGGTTATGTGATCAAACAAAATTAATATTCGGACTACCGAAAACATGTGAGCCGACAAACGTAGTTGTTTTAGAGTAGTTAAATTTTTGCAAAGTATACTCCACTGAACGAACAAATCTCTCGAAAGTGTATCGCCAGGAACTTATACTTAGAGACCGACCGTATGATCCACTTGTACACTTAAAATGAAGAAATGTCCAAGGTATCCTTCCGACCAGTCCTTTCGGATTTACGACGTTGGCTCACAAGCATATTATACTGCGATTATGGCAAGCGAAGACGAAGTCCGCATGGCAGAAGCCATGAACGGCATGATGGAGTTTATGCGTAAGTTTGACAAAAGGCTCGAAATAATGGAAAACGAGCAGGCTCGTGCGAAAGAGCCGAGTCAATCGCATTCGTCCAAGCACTTTAGAGAAAGTCTAAGAAACCGCGGCCCTTTGATGGTCGAATGACATTGGAAAACCTAAGCCGCGAAGAGGGCATCGGTCAAGGTGTACCCGGAAAATGTTATGATGGGGAAAGCAGGTATCCCGTGAACCAGTCACAAGCGGGTGGGACGCCTCTAGGAAATGGAAATGCACCACAAGTTGTCGTGCCCTTTGGTGTGAAGAACCTGCAAGGGTCCAGGATCAGGTTTTAAGCAGTGGGCTTACCTATTCCTAGAAGGCGCAATTGACGACGGGCTTTCCATTGAATGAGCGGTTAAAGTCAACATGCTGGGAAAGCATTTAGAAGGGATGGCTCTGAGATATTTCTAGACAAATATTGGGGCTTGGTGGGCAGTTTCTCCATCGTTGTACACGGTGCTGGAACAGATGAACAACGTGTTCAAAGTGAACGTTTTGCACCACCAAGCCTCAGCCATGTTTGCGGCCTAAAAGGATCCAAGACGTTCCTGGACCGAGCACTTTCTATACTTGGTGGCTTTGGCACGCGAGAGTGAGTTGTCCGACAAATGAATTGCTGGAATATTGCGAATTGGCTGCACCAAGTTTGAAAGTCGCACTGATGGTGAGGTACAATCCCATGAGGCAAGACTACGTGCAACAAGCTCAAGAGTTAGTGACATGGGCACAAAAACTCGAGAATGACGAGCGAATATAGAGAAAGTGTCAGAGAGAGTTGGCAAACGCAGTAGCTGAAAGGAAAAGTAAAAGATTTTGCTACGGCTGTGGGACAGAGAGCCATATTCACAGGAATTGCCCAAAACCGACGAAGAAATACAATCCCCGAAAGCCACGCAAGAAAGGGCGTCAAGGTGATTCAACCTCTGAACGTCGTTTCGTGCTTGCCACAGTGAATGAACCTCAGGAAGTAACAGAGAAAGAGACAAATGAAGAGTTGTGGATCCTTGGCAGTGGTGTAAGCCGGCACCTAATTGGTGACCTAAGTCTGCTCGAGGATCCAAAGAGATGCGACGGAAGTGACGGCTTACATTTGGCGGACGGTGGAATGTTGGTCGCTACGCAGGTTGGCGAAGTAACGCTCAAAAGCAATGAGCAGCCTTAGTACAACAATTGTCCTAACTGAAGTTTACTACGTCCCCAATTAGCGAAAAATCTGATATCGCTGGGGTGCCTAAAGAAGAAAGGATGTTACATCGCTGACTATAGCGAAGAGATGGAGATTAAAATTGGTAACAAGTCACGTTTTCGTGTCAAGCTATATGGGTCAATTTTGTGGCAAAATCGCACGCAGAAACGTCAGATTATTTTCGTTCCCAGTTTTGTGACATGGTGATGAATACAATTGGAAGAAACTGGGAATGATGCAAAAGATGGAGGCATGTACCACTTTCACGTGCGCTTAGGACATCTTGCAGATGACACATTTGAACGTATGACAAAGGATTCCAGGTCAGGGATGATCACAAACGGCCAAAGTGTTTGACTGGATAAGGTCGCGGACGAGACAGTCTAAAGAGATTCCGGCCAGAACGCACCGATCGCATAGGTGGAGTTATACGCAGTGACCTAAAGGGTCCGATAACTCCACGCGACAGACGTGGGAATCGTTTTTTGGTGGTTTTCGTAAATCATTTTTCGAACTACGTGTGTGTGATCACCGCCCCCACGAAGGATAGGGCGGCAAAAAAGTTTGAGCATTTCCCGTGTGGTTTGGGAGCGAATTTAGTTGCAGAATTCACGTTTTGCTTACCGATGGAGGTGAAGAGTTCAAGAACGTGGAACGCTTCTGCAAGAAGACAGGGGCTCGCAGGCAGATCACTGAAGCTGGAATCCCATCTTCCAACGGTAAAGCGGAGCGGATGAACCGAACCATTATTAATATGGTTCAGTATATGATCTTCGGCTCTGGAATACCGTTGAAGCATTAGACAGGAGCGGCTAAGTATGCAACATACATACTAAGCCGCAGTCCGACAAGGGCGAACCCATGAGAGCCGATCCAGATACTTACGAAAAAGCGAGTGGATGTAGGTGACATTGTTGTTTTCGGATCCCCCAGCATGGTTTGGAGGAACTCAAAATACAAATCGCTCGGGAAACATGCCGAGAGGGCATTGATACTTGGCAAGAATGATCAGACGAAGGGCTACAAGGTTCTTTTGTTAAAGGAAAGTGTGGTAACAACCACCAGACATGTAATGAACATTGAGATGGTCGATCAGAGGTCGAATGGCGTGGTTGCAAGAAAACTCCAAGCTGAGTTGAATGATGGCGATGGAAACAACGAGGAGCAAGTGGAAACAATCAACAGAAACGATTCGGAACGTTCCTCGAGTGCCGGAGGCCGAAAAAGCACGTCTTCACGAGACGCCGAGAAAACCAAGTCAGGTATAGGCTTCCGAAAGTCGGGATAAACGTCAAGAAGACATTGAAAGCAGCTGCTTCCGAAGAGGAAAAGAAGAAGAAAAAAATCCAAGGCTGCAAAGCAGAAGGACAAAGCTGTGGAAGGAGATTTGGGAGGCGTTTCGAACCCAAAAAACACTCAAGAAAGCAATGATAGCGTGAAAGGTGTCTGAGGCTGGAGGAAACATGATGTTTGCGTTCGCGGTAACCAGTGTGGAGAATGGAGCCGATAAGAAGTTGGAAGCACTTCCAGACCCCAAACCTTTTCGTGAAGCACACGGATCCAGCCTGTCTGATAAATGGACAGCGAAACGCAAACTAAATCCTTCAAAAATAACACAGAGGATACAATTTATAAACGAATATAACAAAAATTAAACAAATGACACCAAACACCAATAAAAAACAAGAATGATCGAGATAACAATAACCCAATCAATTTTTTGGGCTCTTATTTGATCACAATTTAGAATCTAAAACTATACTCCATTCTTTAGGTCATAATTGCAGAAGCAGCCTCATACGGTCTTTGTTGGTCTCATGGAGGAGGTGAAGCAAATTGCATGGACTAAAACCTGTCTTACTATGTTGCTGCCTTTGACCTCGATTTTATCGGTAACGATTTTATTACAGGCAAACGATGAAGGATGCCGTGAGCATGCATACAAACGCAATAGTAACGTGTGCTCCATTCATCAAGCTTTCAACGCTACTAGTAGTGCTTTGCAGAGCCTCAAAACCGATCAACGTAGAAAGTATGGCGCTCATGATCGAAGGTTGCGGGAGGCGCAGGCGCATTGAATATTTTGACACAAAAGTTTAGCAATGCGACTTCTTCTTATATGGTTGGTCCTTAAGGAATGCCCTTATCACCCTTACTAAGAGCGTCATTTACAGTCATGCCGTTGGTAGGCGCTGGCGACGATAGGAAGACCTAGCCTTACCCTAACCCCACAGATTATTTTATAGCATATTCTGTTTATTTTTGTTATGTTTTGTCCATTTAAAAGATTTTGTCTCGTTTGTGTACCCTACTCTGTTATTGATACGAACGAGTGTGTTTTGCGTGTGTTTTCTCTGTTTTGGCCACCCTTTCTACGCTATAAATGAGCCTTCTCTATTATTATTTTTTCTTCTCTGCTGTTAGGGTTTTGTCCTTTAACTTAAGAAGATATTAAGGCTCGGCCATTGCACCAACACCGCTGGACTGACCGTATTATAGCAGTAGAGATCAACCACTGGAAACTGATTAACATCTATGCTCCGCCTGACACTGATGCTAACCGTACACAGTTTTTTACAGGCCTAGCGAATTGGAATTTCCAGAAGTGGAATAAGATTATTTTCTCTGGTGATTTTAATTGCGTAGAGGAGCCGCAAATAGACCGGTCAGGGCCAGTTCTAGAGGTGCGGTCGGAATATTGTGTCCGTTCCCTCTCTAATCTCCCGAGAACTTTAACTGCAATACACTGAGCTTCTTTCAGACGGAGACCTGAACTTGAAACGGTTCGAAACATTTGTCCATTAGCTTCTTCCGAATCGAACCACGATGCTTTTTGTCGATTCTGTAATCATGCTGACTCATCTAGTAACCGTGACTTATAGAGTAGACACTTGTTGCTTGTCTACTCCACGAACGTTGGTTCGATAACTTGTCGAGCGACTGAAGTGATAAGTCTCCAACTCATTGATCATGAGATTAACATTTTCCATCTATACATTGCTAAAGTTATTGAAACAGATCTGGAAGATCCCATTGACACGAGTCAATGGGATCTTCCAGATCTGTTTCAATAACTTTAGCAATGTATAGATGGAAAATGTTGATAGTTGATAGATGCAGATCGTGACCTTAGCCTCGTACCTCTTGATTGCATTTTTCGAGTAATCCACGCCAGCGAAAAATTCGTTGCATACTTAGGATGAACTCGCTAAAGTTATTTGTCGCAGCCTCTGTCCACGTTTCTGCTGCAGTAGTAATACTGTTAGAGCATCTCCACCGGGGCGCGCTATTTACAGTGGTCGACAGCATCGAGGCCTTTTTGTATAACTTTTTTTTAATATTTTGCTGTTTCATTTAAAATTTTCAGGATACCTGTCGAGTTAAAATAACTCCATATGTGGCGATTTTAGGAGATTGTATCATAACTATCTGGGTAGTTATTTTTTACTTTCAACCATGAATTTTTACTTCATAGATCGATTATACCATTTTTCTTATTCCCTATTTTATGACATTACCAAAATTCAAACGATTTACAACCTTCTCTTCTTTTCATACTTTTTTCAAATTTTATAAATACTACTTTATTCCATGCTTGAATCTCGTTGCAGAACCTTATAATTTCAGAAGCCCCCTAACCTGAAAGCTTTCAAAACCAATTAAACCCACGATTTGAACTCCAAGAGAACACATACTGTAAGTCATTATATTTATAATAATTGTAAAGTGACACATAAAATGGGGTTCGTCGCTGCTAAAAACGGGTATTGCTTCCGTAAAGCAAAAAGGTACATCCTATCTGTAAGTTGAAGAACATGATTGGTCGAATTTATCTAAACACAGTCACCGGATTGGCTATTATGGGAGGTCCGTTACACGACTAGCCCCTAATAGTGGGTATTCACAGAATAAAAACGATTTTTTTGTCAGCGTTTCTGATTGAACCATAGCGTATCAGGCCGCCGGAGACCCGTTTTTACTCTGATCTACATTTTGGTGCAAAAAAATGGGGGGGGGGTTGAAAAATGTCCTCGATGCTGTCGACCACTGTTAAAAGTGCCAAATTGATTTAGAGCGTCGAAAATAAGAAAATTGCCAGATAGCGCACCGAGGGTACTACAAATGGAGTATCTCTATACTTTTTTATATATAATGGCAACGACATCGAATCGACTGACGTTGCATTATTGGGACTTAACTTATTCGACCGATTATCAGCGGCCGCCCCATAGCTGACACTGCCATGTGAGTCACCTGACCCTCTTGATCCCGAGACCCCGCCTTTGGATCTACTTCCGCCTTTTCAGCCACCTCCATTGCTTTTGCCCATTATTCCCTTGCTTTGTTTCACTTCAAATGGAAAATGCAACTGTGGCTTGAAATTGGAATTGTGTCTTCAGAGTCTGTATTAGGCCGTGTTCGGGGAGTAAATGTTGTAACCGTTAACGACACGAGTCATGTTTGAAAACTGCTATCGTGGCAGAAAAGAACAAACGCTGGCAGAAATGTACTTCACTAAAGGTTCAGGAGTGATCCCTTGTGGTTCTGAGCATTGCTCATTCATTCGCCAAAGCGTTGATGGAGCGACAATCGTTTCTAGGTGGAAGTTGCCAAACCTTTTGATAAAGAACTGAGCAGTAAAGCGCTTTGACTCACTCGAATTTATTCCATTATTTGCGATTTCTTTTTATATCACTTGAGGGCTTGCTAGTGCTACCGCTTTGTGAAGAGACGACGGGATTTAGGGCATTTCTTCGCACTTTTGGCTTGAGTGATTAAGACAGAGTCCATCCATTTTCTACACTAGCTCGTACCCATCGTCATCTAGGATTCCTGCGTGGTGCCAGCAGTTAGCGACAATATATTCTGATACCTACTCCCAGACGTCTTGGGCCAAGAGCATTGCTTCTAGAACGTCCTCTTGGCGTAACAACTCGATTTCTTTCTGCTTGATATGGCTGTCGAGGTCATCAGCACGCTTTAGCAAGGCGTCAAAGCGCTCGATGAAGCGGCATCTCTGGGGCTTGCTGATCCTTAGCTTGAACTGACGGATAATGCGAGCGTTCTGTGGTTTCAGAAATGACGTCGTGTTTGGTGGAAGCATGTGAACTTTCACATTCGACAGTGAAGCGTCAAGGAGATGTAACAAAACGTTGTCAAGAAGCAAAAGCACGTGTCGACTATCATTGAGACGTGTTGACCAGATGTGGAACAGCTTCGTTGTCATCCAGCCTTTTGCAGTGTTGATGCAGTCAACACCAAGCTCTGATGCACTACGGAAACACCGTGGCTGGCGGCTCGCTCCAACGAAGAGCAGCGGAAGCTTGAGCGATCCATCAGCGTAGCACGCAACGGCCACCGTCATTCGCTTTTTTATGCTCTTGCGCTTTGAGAGGCGCACTGCCGAGATGAATCGACTTGGTGCTGTGCAGTAGAAATACGCCGTTTCGTTCATGTTAAACACATCACACCGCGCATGGCTTCTTGTGATACGTCGGAGGCCATGCCGGCCTTTGTCTACATCAGAAAACCTGACTGAGGCAACTTCTCCGTGCGCGAGGCTAGACGAAAGCCGGTAGTGCTTCTGAAGGTGAATCAGCTAGACGTTTAAGAATTCCAAAGCCGACAGGCCAAAGTGTTGACGGTGCCATCTTAGCAATCAGTCGCTCTCGAATTGCTTGTGCTTTCTCGCATATCGTTGCATCTGTGACGATTGGGAGCTTCCATTTCTCGCTCTCGCGAGACCACCTCAGCAACAATCTTCATCGAGATGCGTCGACACAATTCGTCGGTTTAACTTGTGCAACGGATACAAGCTGGCGTCTTCTGGTGATTTGAGCACATGGTAGATCATCATTCTGGAGGGTGGAACTGAGAGATTGGACGTGACCACTTAGCGAGTTGGTGTTGACTCATCTCAGAGTGATCAATGTATTATGCGCGGGGTTGTTGCTTCTGCTGGTTGGTAAGGCGTGCGTACTGCATTGGGTTTTTAATTGCGCGCCATTTTTCGAAATCCCGTAATTTGGTGACACACATAAAATTCGTTTTAAGAGGTATGTGTTTCTGAATTTTAGGGAGTTGTCTGTATCGTATACCATATTATAACGGTTCCGACGTGGCTACAAACAATTGATTGTATTCAAATTAGATAGGGTTGGGAAAGAAATTATAATCCATAAACACCGCTGATCGCGGCCGCTCCGCTAGAGCGCTCCCTAGTCACTGGCCTCCGCTGCGCTGCGGTGGCTCTAGAATAGATTGACCCTCCCTGTGGTGCTTTTAATACGCGATACGTGCCTCGCCACCGACCTTTGCTTCGCTCCGGTGGTGTTCCGTCCCCTAAGCGCTCTTTTTGTTTGTTTGTACCATCTGGTCCCAGTACACAAATTCTTATATGCGTCGGAGGATACTGCCGGAAGCATTTGGCTCCGACACTATCCAAAACGAGAAACTTTGACTTGAAAAGTATTGGAACTTGTCGGGAACATAATTTAATTTTACCATGTTACATTGTGCACTACAATTGGTTTGGGCAACACAAGGCTCTGAGCGCACACAATGGACGCTGGGCAATTAAGTAAAAAATCAAATATAGCTATACAGAGCTGTAGGAGGACATTTTTTCGTAAAAATGGGCCTGTGGATCGCATATAGCATGAATACCACAACCAGTGCACATTTTAGAGGGCACATATACAAGCAAGCTCCTACAAGAAAAAAGTGGGGTTCCCACGCTATGGGTGCAGCTGTTGGTGACCAGAAGTACAATCTGCTACTTATTGAGGCTTTTTTCGTTTTCTTGACTACAAATTCATGCACAACTGTACAAAACAAAAAGAGATCAAAAGTTTATGGTGAATTTTCCAACCGGTAACTCCATAGACGGGCAGAGTTACCTCAAAAGCGAAACGTTTCTGGTAGGATCTCGGCTCTTAATGTGGAAGCCGTTTTTCATTACGAATAGTACTTAAAGGAAATAGGAAATGACCATAGAAGGAAGCCCTAAACAATGAAAATACCAAACCATACAGTACATGTACAAATATTAATATTTGTACTTACTCTGTTGGATTAATTAAGAAAAAATATTTGTAACGTAACATAGCGGTTTTCCGCAGGACAGCAGATTTTCGTAGGAAACGTCAGCTGGCCAATTATATGACTTTATTTTTGCTACGCGTGCCACGATTGGCTGATTAATCGAAAGCAGCAGTTTTTCGCAGTAAAGATTTTCCGCAAAAAACTGTTGTTTTTGATATTTTTGGTCGACTTGTGTCAGCTTTTAGGTTTTTCAGCTACATTTCTATGAAGATTTTCCGCGAAAAACCGCTTTTTTTCGATATTTTTGGGTGGGTTTTTGGTCAACTTTTGTCAGCTTGTATATTTTTTCAGAGACATCTCTATGGATAACCCTTTACACCACCGCCTAGTCCATGATTCGATCTTTTCATTGGTTCCTGCGGGGTCTGATGATTGAACAAAATTATCCTAATTTACCTAAGGTACCCAATTTCCTGCGAAAATCTGATGTTTTACGTTACCGCTAGCCTTTTCCTTACCGAAGTCAAATACTGAAGTACTATTCACCAAAAAGCACCAAAAATATGAGTGTCAAGAGCTACCTCTCCAACATCGGCATTGCGTTTAAAATTGCAGTTCTGGACACAAGTATGGCGTGCCGAACACTCCGCGATTTTTGCCAAAATAGCATATTGCTATTGGGTTAAGAAATGGTGCAAAAAATGGCAAATGGGCGTTGCCGAACGCACCCCGGGGGTGCGTTCGGGCGCAAAAGGATCTGCTTTTTTGCTCTAAATCGTTTTTTTAATCGTATTCCTAAATCTCCATGTTGTGCAGCAATAGGAAGATTTAGGATAAAGCTTTGTTCAATACTAGATATACATGTTTTGCGTCTCGCTTTAGCATCCATTTCTATCTTGCTTTTTGATTGACGAATGCATTTTTAGGGTGATGGCATTTGACTATTGACATTACGTTTCTTGGCAGAGTATCGATGTCGTTCATACTCTGCTACCGATCATAGCTGTTCCAGGCTTCAAGATTATATTGTATCGAAATGATCGCTCTGTGTACACAGTGATACTCATGGATGGCTTGGTTACTTAATTGCCACATCTAGGGTATCCCTATGCTACATAGTCCCCACCAAAAGGGTTGAAGCTGTTCATGAAAATCTTCTGGTTTATCGCATAACGATCTCGTAACGTGTTCTAGAGAAGTGATTCTATTGGTGGGGCTACACGTGACGCTATTGAACCGTTGTTGCTGTTCTGGCGATTTTTCCCAACCTAAACATTTTGACAGGTCCGTAATATGTGTGGGGTATCCTTGCCTGGGACATTTCATGAAGAATCAATACCACAACGATCCGGGCGATGTGAGAGCTTGGAAAATGGTATTGTACTGACACGGTACACTACCCTAAGTTAATATTTGGTTAAAATATGCCCTTGTTTTGATTGTTGAGGCGTTTGTCTTTGCACATATTTCCACCGACTGTCTACTCATTCCCCGGGCTCAGCGTTCTATTAGAAAGTGTAGCTGGGTCGTGCTCGCTCAGTAGTACTGACGCTGAATTATTGAAAGCTTGTGGCATCTTTCTGATAGATATCTCTCCAGATAATGGCCATGCACATGAATTCATAGCAGGATGTGGAACAGAACTAATTGTCCCACCATTTGTTTGGTGGGCGGTTCTGTGTCGTCTATTGATTTTGTTCATTTTTATTAATTAATTTTTGGTTTACACGTTTACAAGCAAATAAAGCTGCTATTAAAGCAATGTTAATTAATCGAATTAGTGATTTAATTTTATTATTAGGTGTTTTAACTATTTTTTATAATATTCGAACTATTGAATATTTTAGTACATTTGCAGCTATTTCCATTGTTAAAGATTTTAATTTTATTTTTTTAAATTATATTTTAAGTATAATAGATGTTGCTTGTATTTTAATTTTTATAGGTGCTATGGGAAATCATCTCAAATCTATACCCTGCCAGTGTATTCCATTTAGATACTTTAGCAAACATAATAGTTTTGTTGGTGTCCGGTAATTTGTCCGAGATTATCGACTTAATTTTTCCAATTCGCTAACTCGGTTGGTGAGCGATAGAAGTATAGAGAGGGTGATCTGATGTACTTACCGATTTCTACCCTTGGGGAGCACACAATTATCGACGGCATCCAACGTCGTATTTTTTGCTAGAAATTTCCAATTGTCTCTTTCGCTTTTAGATTCCATGAATACGTTCTAATGGTGACTAGAATGTTCCGTATATATCCAATGGTGCAAAGAGGTATTCTATCATATTTTAAACTCCACCTACTTCGGTACTCTAGGCATTGTTGTTCCAATTGTACGTCCCCCAAAACGCTTGTTTACGCTCCGGTATATACTTGGTAGGTAGCCGGTCGGTAAAGTCAATGTACAACTTTATATGTCCCGCCTCAGGAAACCCTTTAAAGGGGGGGGGGCGCATGGTTGCTTGGCCACAGTTTCTAATACAACCTGTGATATTGCCAGCTGGCACCTCACCTTGCACGCTCTTTTTACTCAGGTAGATATGTGGATACATATTTATTGAGTTGAAGCTGGTCCTTGTCAGTAGGTCAGATCCATTTACATAGATCAAGCTACAGTTGGTTTCTCCTTGGAGAGGAGAGATGACCCTCAATAGCCGGCCATACCTTCCGTTTTTTATGGGTGAGAAAATGGCTTGTATTGGATGGATCTACAATCTCTATATCCCGCCATTGTTATCCCGCCTCCTTATAAATATCATATGTATAACAGACTAGCTGTTACAGGCGTACACTGTTTAAATTACAAGTGAGGAAGCGTGCAATTGGTTAGGAACAAATATAATTTGTTTCTCAATAGTTTAATTAAGATTAAACTTTAGCTTGGACTATTTAATTTTCCTAGTTATATTGTGTGTTCTAGACGAAATTTCTGTGAGTGATTGATTCAATCGCGCAACCTTAACACTATTAAAACGCGCGAATCCTATTATTAATAGTTTATCAGTAATAGAGGTGGTCCGAGTCTGGGGTGTAGGGATTTAGGTTTGGGGTGTAGGGCTTAGGGTCAACGTGATGTCATCTGATTGGAAAAAAGTGAAATAATTGACTTGTTTTGACAAATCACCATTCTTGTTTGGTTTGGGCGGTTTTAAATCTCAGGCCCAAATCACGAGGATCGGCAAATTTGAACGGAATCGACAATATATATGAATATATAACTACGACACGTGGTTACAAGACGGTAAGTTTAAGAGTGAATATATTTATGAGTGGTTTAGAGCTAACTACTATAATTAGATCTCGACTAGTTATATAAACATGTAATGTAAAACTGATCTAATAATACTCTTATTATTAGATCTCTTCTAAGATTCGATATCTGTATCAGAATCTGTATCCCAGGGTGGATTATAATAACCAATTTTCACATTTCAGACAGCCAGTCTGAAATTGAACTGTGATATTTCAACTTAAATATCACTTATGTAATGTACCCCCCCCCATACATCACCCCCCACTCAAGGTGGTTGGCCAATAATATTACGTAAAATTGGCCAATCGAATGGTGCCACTTGTTGGTCATAACAATAGTTTTTGATTACAATCATTAAAGACCAGAAGAGCTCAATGGTCGAGACACGCGGCAGAGCTCTTAAGGGCGCTGCTGAAACTGCTAATACAGCATCCACCTCTGCATGCGATGCAGAGGTGCCAACATCGATGCCGACGCTGCAAATGTAGCGTCGGAAGGGAAGCCGAGAGACCCATTGTCTCTCGTAATAGACGCTGCGGAAGCAGTGTCTAAGAGAGGACGTGAAGTTGTCGCTAGCAAGACATCTAGAAAACTCATATCCTCCGAATGGCGGGTGGCGAAGAAGTGTTATTCAGTCTTCGGAGACTCTTTGGACCCCGAAAAAGAGGATGAGGATGTCACCGTCCTCCGCGTCGGGTCTAGCGAACGTAAGCTCGCTAGAATTTCATCGCCGAGAAGTGAAGGCGAGGTGGATTCTGACGCTGTCGATTACGACAGCGACAATTCCGTCTTACGGTGGCAGAAGAAGCAGAGAGCTCCTCCTGGACCTCGTCACTCGCCTGGTCGAGACGACGACTTTGGGATGGCAGGTGGCGCTCCACGTGCCAAGAAACAACGTGCAGAAGTGGCTTACGCTACTTCTGATTTGTCTTGTACGGAACCACATGTTCCGCACAAAGTGGGGTTTTGGACCCCAGCAAGGACGTTAATGCCCGACAGTGGCGGGCATACCAAGCGCGATTGTCAATACCCGTTGTTTGACATCAACGCGCTTGATGATTGCGAAGACCTTCGCAATCACCACGTTGATAGGAGTACCGACGATAGACGTCGGTACTTTATCGACCTTTTATTTCAGGCTCGTTATTATACGAGCCGAAAAGGGTCGCGTAAGAACAGGGACGATAAGGACGCCTTGACACAAAGTTGGAATGCCTTTGTTGAAAACTAAAGCAAACCCGACGCTTACGTGAAGCGAGTTCACGTGCAGGGAAAATGGAAATTATCCATTTTACCTGCATCAACGAAAGAATTTTTGCGGAGTTCCTTCTCACATGGCTTGCCCTTGTTGTCCCAAGGGAGCTCCTCGTCTGAGCGAAAAGGAGCTGCGAGGGTACCGAGGTTACTCAGTACCCGCTATGATGAAGGGCCTGGTTGATGCCCTTAATGTATCAGCACCTGGTGTTCACACTTTCCACTCATCAACACCTAGTGTTGATACTTCTTACGAGTTTGAGGAGAAGTATCCTTCTCAAACCCCTTCAGGAGATCAGGGGCGTCCGCCCTCAGAACCTAGATCGGCTCCCAAGGGTCAAACTCTTGGGAATACCCCAAACCGCGAACCAAGTACTCGGTACGCTGTCCCTTCTTATAGGGAACCGAGCGCTTCGCAATCAAGCGCCCGAGAATATAGCGCTTATTCCCCTGATTATCAATCAGGGGCGGCGGGCTGGAAGTTCCCCCGCCGTCGTTGTTGCGAAGCATGGTTCACAGCTCCGCAAGCTCGAGAGGTTCTGCTCTGAGCTGAGCGGCGATATGTCTCACTCTGTGAAGACATATCGTTCCCTTCGTGAAGAGATTTACGACGTATTGGGCGTTCACGTTGCCCTTCAGCAGAAGAATGATCTTCTGCTGGTCGAACTTGATCGACAAAAGGCGAAGATTGAGAATCTTCGGTCTTCCCACAATCGGTTGGAAACTGATTACAAGTCTCTTTTGGGAGATTTGAAGAAGCACGGCATATTCGCCGTGGGGATGCGTCTCGTCCGAAGACGTAGACGAAAGGTACGGCTTGAGCCACCCAACGCAAAACGTTGGATGAGGGCGCATGGCCGCGGGAATGTCTAATGTATAGGCATCCCCCTTAACGCTTTGGACCTTAAACGGTCCAATGAATTTAGGGAGCAACTTCCGAGTAGGGAAGTTGCTAATTGCATTTGTAGGTAAATTAGTTGTAGATAACAAAACTAATTCACCTTTTTGAAAGGAATTTGTGCTTTTCATTCCGTTTTTATCTGTCTTTTGCTTCTGCTTATCCAAAGCAGAAGCAAGTGCATCTTTTACATAGGGTATTACAGCTTGACGCTGTAATACGAATTCATTTACTGCTTTAGTAGCAGTAGGTGGATTGTCTACTTTGTCTGTAGCCATTGCTGCAGACACATACCCTTCGTAGGCAGCTTCAGTATCAACTGAAGCTGCTTGAGCTTCTACTGTGTCAACAGTAGAAGACTCGTCAATCTCTTCGCAAGTTGCGGTTGCAACTTGCGCATCGACTTGCTCAAAATTTGAGCAGGTCCCTTTCCCACTTAGATTTGGCGTACCGCCAAATAAAGAGGTTCGTGGATGCCTTAAGGCATTCACGTAGAACGGTGCATGCTTCAACAAAGCATGTACCGAGTTATTAATTGCAAACTCGGTGAGTGGCAGAAAGTCACTCCACTGCTCGAAGGCATGCGCGTATGAACGGAGCATGTCTCCGAGAACGCGGTTAACGCGTTCAGTTTGCCCATCCGTTTCCGGATGGTCCGCAGTTGACATATTCAACTGCGTTCCTAACAATGAGAACGTTTCTTGCCAGAAACGTCCTGTGAATCTCGAATCTCGGTCCGAGACTATGTTTTCCGGCATTCCGTTAAACGAAATACCGTGTCAACAAATATCCGCGCTGTTTGCGCGGCAGTGACATTCGCTGACACTGCATCAAGATGAACTATCTTGCTGAAGCGGTCCACAAAGACCACTATTCCAGTCTTCCGACTATGATTGGGCGGAAGACCGAATATAACGTCCATTGAAATGGACTTCCAACACTCTGTCGGAACTGGCAGAGATTGGAGGGGAGCCTGCGCAGAGTGCGCAGGCTTTACGCGCTGGCAAATCTCGCAAGCGCGTACGTACTTGCGTACTCATTTATACTGTTTACGCCAGTAGAAATCTCGTGCGAGAGAAGCATACGTTTTCTCTCGACCTTGATGCCCAGAAATCGGTGCATCATGATACTCAAACAGTATCGGGTGTTTGAGATCATCGTCGTTTGGAACGACGATGCGGCTTTCATCTTCTTGGTCTGTGCTATAAAGCAACAGACCATCGTGCAATCGGTAACGATCCACGCAAGCACGAAGGAACTCTGGAAGTTCTTTGCGCTTCCGATCAGATTGATCACTTAGGTAATCAATCAGTAGGCGAGTTTACTCGTCTGTTTCGTACGCTTGACGTACTTGTCGCACAAGTGACGACGACAGAGCAGTTCAACGTAATGCGTTTGCACTGATTGCCTCCGTTACAGACGGTTTCGTCTCGTAATCGGGGTGTCGTGATAGCGCATCCGCTATCACGCTCAACTTTCCCGGTTTATACTCAACCGTGAAGTCATATTCAGCAAAGAATGGCATCCATCGTGCCATTCTTTGAGAAATGTGTGGTGAATTCACGGCCGTAGGTAACAACGCATGGTCCGTGTAAACTACAAACGGTCTATCTCCTAAGAGATAGATCCGAAACTTTGCCAGTGCATACTTCATGGCAAGGAGTTCCTTGTCATGCACTGGAGAGTTGCGCTCGGCTGGGCGCAACTGACGCAATTGGTAGAAGATTACGCGATCACGATCATCGTGATCGCGCTGCATCAAGGCACAGCCGATTACAAAATTGCTCGCGTCGCAAACGACGTGAAATAGTCGCTCGTTATCAGCTATACCAAGACAGGCGCTTCAGTCAAGCTCCGCTTGACTGCATCAAAAGCGTCTTGGCACTGAGTATCCCAGTGCCATTCAACATTATTCTTCGTAACTGAGAAAGAGATCGAATAAGGCCAGCATAATTGCACGAGTACTTGTGCAAATATGTTGCCAACCCAAGGGACTTTCGAAGTTCCTTGGCATTGTTTGGCGTAGGCCATTCAACAATCACTCTGATCTTTTCTGGATCATGGTACACCCCGTTCTTGTCCACAAAGCAGCCAAGAACGGCAATTTCAGGTGCACCGAAGGTGCACTTCTTTAGATTGGCATAGAGCTTATGCTTACGCATAGCTCTAACACCTGACGTAGATGTTCTTTGTGAGCATCTACATCACTTTTCCCGTGTTCAGCCTTGCTGTGGATGAACACGTCGTCAAAATAGCTCGGTGCAAATTCTCGCGCCGGGCGCAATAGATGCATGACGCATCGATTTAATGTGGCAGGGGCATTTCAAAGCCCGTGTGGCATCACAAGCCACTCCCAAAGCATACCGTTTTGAGTGCTTACTGCCATGAGAGGGATATCCTTCTCACGCATAAGGATTTGGTAGAAACCATCCCTTAAACCGAGAGCACTGAAGACGGTGCTCCCGCTCATGCCATCAATGATGACACCCTTCTGCGGTATCTGCTTCTGCGCCGGTACCGTGGCTGCGTTCAGCTTATTGAAAGCATGAACGATTCTCCACCCACCGGTGGATTTCTTTACGCAAAAGGTGGGACTGGAGTGCCCGCACATATCCCGCATTACGACGAGTTTCAAAGAACTCGCCGACTGGTCACGCGGTAATGCCCATTGCCGCGTGACACAGTACTTTGTGCCAGGCACGAGATCAATCTCGTGCTTAGTTCCTTTATCCTTAGGGAGCTCGCAAGGTACTTCATCTTGGATACGTCAGCGTATTCCGAAAGTACCTTGTAGTATGGGGAAGTCGCTTTAAGCGACTCCCAGCTCTGCGCTTCAAAGCACTGAACTTTGGTTTGTTCATTGGGAACGGTCTCGTTCCCAATGTCATCTGCCTGCAGTGTGGAAATTCGTTCACGAATATCCACAACATCGTCTGTTGCAACGATGACACAGATCGGATCGATCTGATCATCGTGCAAATTCTTCACGAACTTCTTCCAGCTTTGAGCTGGAAGAGCCATCACCTCCCAACCAAAGTTCGGGGGATTGTCGAGTGTTAGAGACTAGGTAGCTAATCCAGTCTCTGTCGGCGTCAAGACGTTTTATCGTCTCGACGGACTCAACCACATGATCAGCCGCACTCGTCTGATCTATCGCCTGTTCTGCGGCACGGTGATTGCTATCACTCGTGCGCAAGGCATCGTCAACATGGTGACCACTGTCAACCATGGGGTTTTCGCACTCTTCGACACAAGAATCACTTACATCCGTGTCTGTATATTCGTTTTCACGGGGGTGTTTCCCACCGTGGGTAAATTCTCTACACCACGACCCTCGTAGGTCGTGGTAATTCAACACGGGGGTGCTTGTCACCCGTGTTGCACACGTTACAAACACGCAACGACTCTTCCGTTACGTGTGCAAGTCCCACTAAACTCTTATCAGCGGGTGTACCATCCGCTGATAGTGTCAGATCAGACGAGGTGGTGCCATCTCTACCCACCAGACTGTCCGACTCTGCGGTTGTATCGTTAGATACAGCCACAGGGTAATCAGATCATGTGGGTCCGCCGCAGTCGATCGACAGGTTTACCCAGTCGATCGTTGGTTTGTGCTTGGACATCCAAGGAATACCCAAGATAACATCAACTTGTCGTCTAAATCGAGACGATGTAGTCGTCCTCGAGCGACAGTTCGTCTAATTTGAAGCGTCTGCGAATCACACGCTTTTGTATAATCACGGTTGCACCTGTTGCTAACCGGACGAACAACATACTTCGTGGAGAGTCAATCTCCACGAAATTCAACGACGTTAGAACCTCAGTTCTTACGAAATTGTTTGCCGCTCCTGTGTCAAACAGAGCACGCATGGGGACATCGTTCCCATGCGGCTTAACTTCCAGGATGATGAGAGGTTTCCCTTCACCCTGCATCGTTTGACAGGACATAGTCCCGTCTGGGGCTATTATCCTCACATGCCCGATGTCGACATGTGAGATAACCCGTCCAGTAGGGCACCCCTCCGCTACTGGTTGCTGCCGTTTGTTGCATCAACAGAGATTTCCCCTGTTGATGTCGCCGACCAGCGGACTTTCCAGTCCGCTGACGGCGTGGCGCCGGCCCTGGCACCATACACTAATGGGCGTAATGGCCCATCTTCGCGCATCTATTGCAGCGAAGGAACTTCTTGTTTTTCGGTTGCGTCGGGGTCGAGGCAACACAAACCGATACGTCCATCGGTTCTGGACCTCCTCCGCCCGTGCTCTGGCGCGGGTTTTGGTGTCGTGGGACGAAGTTTGAACTTCGTCTGTTTGAAAAATGGTTAACATGCTGCACTGGCGGCATGTTAAAGTCGAAAGGCCGTTGAGCCCTTCGACTAAATCCAGCATGCGTTGACGCTGAACGCATGCTAAATTCTTCTCGGATGCTTTGATCTATAGCATCCCTCAGAGTCTTTGGCGGATTGAGTAAAGACTCTGCCTGAAGGGACCGTCATTCAGTCCCTTCTTGTAGCCGGTGACCTGCCTGGCAGGGGGCACCGGCTCGTATACAATATTTGATAACAAATATTGTATCTTCTGAGCGTAAGCTTGAACACTAGGCTTACCTAGCCGGAGTTCCATGAACTCTTCCTTGCAACTAAGCTCCATTTCTGGAGCTTCGAAGTTGAGCTTTAGCTCAGCTTTGAATTCATGATACGTCAGGAACGCAGATTCATCAGTGGATCCGCGGCTCATTGCCCATGCCCTGGCGCGACCGCCCAGGCATGTGGTGGCGAAATAAGCTTGTGAACTCGGGTCCACAATCTTTTGCGCAGAGATGACATCTTCCACCCCTGTTTTCCGGCCTCATCGATGACAACATTCATTATAATGTCGGCGAACATTGACTGCATTGTTTTTGTATCTGAAATTAGCTCAGCCACAAAATCGAACTAAGTAACTCAACGTGAAAACAACACCTTTTCTTTCAACGCAAACTTCATTTTTTATTACAATGTTCAAATGTGAAGCCTTTTTTCTTCAAACACCCTAGTTGTAATGGGGTACCATTACATAAGTGATATTTGAATAGAAATATCACAGTTCAATTTCAGTAGCAATACTTGAAATTGTGAATATTGGATTATAAGTTGTCATAATCCACCTTTGAGAACAGATTCTGATATAATTGAATCTGACAAGTCATCTAATGATAAAAATATCATTAGATCAGTTTTATACTACATGTTACTATGATTAGTCTAGGTCTAATTATACTAGTTAGCTCTTAACCACTCATAAATATATTCACTCTTAAACTTACCTTCTAGCACTCACGTCTTAAGTGTATATATATTAATATATATATACTTAATCGATAATTAGTTAATACATTAATTACTTATCTACCTAGGTTTATTTAAAGTAAACTAAGGAGGACCAAATTACATTTGGTCCTGCACAATTTGCACGCTTCCTCATTGCAAATTACAGTGTAAGCCGCGTAACAGCAGCCCTGTTACACCTGGTAGCACTTTGTGGTCCGTCCTAACGACCACTTTTGACACGTTCCGCTAGTTAACTAGCAGTTCGAAGGTTTAAGAGCCACTAGCTGTCATGACAACAGCCGGTGAACGTGAGCGTGAGCGCCAGCTCGCGCACGACCTAGTTACGGAAAACTTTCCTAGCTGGCCACCGAGTGCTTCGGTCACATTGGCCGAGATGATTAGGACCATAGGGCCCGAAATCATCACTCTCCTCCGTGGCAAATCCTCGGAGGATGCCTAGAAACGGTTAACCGTTTCAAGAGATTGTATGTCGACCCTCAGGTGCGTCATGCTCTGTTGCGCTCTCAGCCGGCGGCAACAGCAGCGCCCGCATCTAGTGCGAGCGTTGAAGTAGTAAAGGCACGGATTCCGCCCTTTACTGGCGAAGGGGGCGAACCTCTTCGTAGGT
>MIQA02023810.1:0-14224 GCA_001887855.2 Sclerospora graminicola
TAAACCATCAGCTTAGTCAGCCGGTTCACCAGCCGGTAGTCAATACACAGCCTTATATCCACCCCATTCTGCTTGATAATGATTACAATGGGCGAAGCCCATGGCGAGGTGGATGGCTGAATTATCTTAGTGGCTAGCAATCCCTTGATAAGCTCCGACAGCTTCTCCCGATACTGGGGGCGACTCTCGGGCACCTTTGCGCCACCGGCTTGGCATTTCCCACGTCAATGTCGCATACCGCCCCATGGGCGGCCGGAGGCAGTGCATTTCCAGGACCAATCAGCAGATGTTTTCTTTTCCATATGAAATCCTTCAGCCTGCTGATCTCTTTTCGGGGTGTTCACATCCGGGTCTCCAACTTGTAGATCGTCAATAGTAACCGCCGGTGGGTAGGGGGTTACCTCAGGTAGCACCGCCATCTGATCCTCCATGCCTTCAACATATAGCTCGCCCCCTTCATGAATGCAGACTTGGTCAGCTTCGACTAGTTCCGAATCCGGGTCAGCCGGATCGGTCGATCCGCCTCCGGCTATTTCCGAATTCTGATCAACCGGATCGGTCGATCCGCCTCCGGCTATTTCCGAATTCTGATTGGCCGGATCGGTCGATCCGCCTCCGGTTATTTTCGAATTCTGGTCGGCCGGATCGGTCGATCCGGTATCATTTGTGTCATCAAACCGTCCGGCATCGGAGGTGACCGCACATGTGACTCTGCCTTGTCTTTTCTCCTGATCCTGTCGCTCGTCCGTCTTCGGCGAAGTGGACAAAACCAGTTCAGCGATCGGGGCAAGATCTCGGCCAATACGTTCAGCCGGATCCGGCGACGGCCGGCTCCACGTCAATATCCTAGAAGGGGTCCGGTACCCTGGTTTAGCCACCATTGAAGTCTGGTCCTCTTCCACTTCTTCCACTTCGCTGACCAAATCGGTGGTTGCCTGAAAGGCCAGGTTTTGCCACTCGATATAGCGTCTTGAGCCTATAGTGACATAACCCGGCCGGCGGGGCACCTTGTCCTCGGCCAGCCACATTCCAATGATCACATCTTCATGCAAGGTGAGGGGCCTTTCCGAGATATTGGTCACACTTATGTAGTTGAGATGACCATCCCCTTTGACAAACGAGGGTACCCAACACTCGCCCCTTGTCAGCCATAACTTGCGCCGCCTGTCGTGTGGTCGTACCATTACTTCCACCGTTTTTCCCACTGGCACCGTTACAAACTGACCTAACATGAGGAACTGGACGTGGGCACCATATAAGGGCCGCCGGCCGGCGAGCTGGATCTGCACCTCATCCGGTAACGTCAATGTTCCATGCGATAAATCCAACCGTATGCCGGCCGGGACCATAAAGTCCATCCCCAGAATTGCATCCTGCCCGGCTAGCTTACCTACCCAGGCGGTAAAGTAATACACCAAAGACCCAGCCAACGTAATCTTAACTCTTGTTCTTCCTTGGGTCATGTATAAACTTTCTCCAATGCCGATACATTCCTGCCGCTTCGTCTCGTCTATTTCACACCCCACCTTACGAGCAAAGGTGGTGTCAACGATAGACACTTCTGCGCCAGAGTCAAACAGCATGGTAGCCTTCTGGTTATTGATTTTACCATCCGCCTTGGCTTGCTTGAACCACTTATCCGGTGAATGGTATTTCCAATAGCCTCGTGATTCCCGAGGTAGCAGATTCAATTCCTTAAGCACTTCAGACCGAGAATATCCGTCCGTCCGTATACTGCTCACCAGGAAGGGGTCAGCCATGCTACCCGGGGACCGGATGACGTAATCGTCAAACTTACATGTATTGTCGGTTACGCTTTGCTTTGCTTCTTGATTATCCTCCTTACCGACATATGCATAGATACTAACACTAGACCGCTCGGCTCGAACCAGATTTCAACCTGGCGAGCAATCCAGTTTAACATCCTTTCCACCCCGAACGACAACATTCCAGCATGCTTGGTCGGGACGTACCACTTCTTCATCTGATTGTAGAATTCTTCAATAGGGAACAGTCCCACCTCGTGCACTTCACCGCAAGTCTTGCAGGTAAACAAGCAGTGTTCCGCCGGATGTCCTTTCCTTTCGCACTTCTTGCAGGTCAGCCGCTTCCAACAGCTCCGGTCGTCATGCTTGATGGACCCACAGTGGGTACATTTGCGTCTGGGGTAATCCTGGTCAGTTCGAGCCGCAAAACCCTTCGGCTGACTGGACCCAGCTGGCAGCCTGGATGGCTGACTGGCTTCCGCCGAGAACAGGTACCGGTACTGCTCCTCCTCGGACTCGCCCCCAGACCGCTGGTACTCCTCTTCCGAGCTAGTCGCATCCGACTCTCGGGCGACCATGCGGACGGCTCGGGCCGTCCTGGTGGATGGCGGCTGGCTTCCTTGATCCGGGTTAAAACGTGACTTGATCAGCCGGTTCCCACTGCTGCCTTGGGGCCCCGATTCTTCGCTCTTTGGTAAGTGCGCAGCGTCAGTTCCAGCTCTGTAGTATTTCTCAATCGCAGTAACGCCAGCTGGTCCGCCAACTCCCGATCGTCCAACGTGGTGATAAATGCTCCACATGTTCCCGAGCGGCTTCCGACCGACTGACATCTTCTTTAATCGGTATGTTTGCCCTAATGTCAGCGACATTTAGACGATGGAGGTATTCCAGAGAGGTCTCGTCTGCCCGCTTGTTGGTGTGGAAATACTGGCACGCTACCGACATTCCCGATCCGCAGTATTGCTCTCCGAAAGCTTCAACAAGTTCCTTCCAATCATCTCGGACTTCCCGGCTGGGCTGTTGGATCCAATTTTTTAGCCGGACCCTTCATCAAGTCTCCGAAGATCAGGCACTTCTCATAGTCCGGCGTCCGGTCTCTGAGAAATGCCGACTTCGTCTTGCTCAGCCATCCTCGGGCTTGGTCCTCGTCCATGTCTCGTCCAGTGAAATCCTTTAGCTCGGACGTGGCTGACATCCGCACCCTTGTAATCGCTCCTGAGTCCGGATCAAACGCTTGGGCCGAGGCCATGTTGGCTCGGCGAGCCATCCCCAGGTCCAGGCCATCCGGATCGTAGTGGCACTTGGTCGACTTGACGGATTCCATATCCACGTCGCTAAGACACAACTTCCCATTCGTTGGCCGCCGTCCGGTTCGGCGACCTTTCTGGCGGCTCGGCGGGACAGTACGGGGCTCACTCTGCTTGGACTGCCCCTTGTCAATCGGCTCCTTCGCGTAGTACTGGACCGGATCGGGCACCCGACTCCCACGACAAGCCGGCTGGTCCGGTGACCCCGGACTGCCCCAGCTGGCACCCAGCCGACGCTGTTCTTCCAAGTATCGCTCCATCATCGCCAACAACATGTTATGAAGGTGATGCGGTACTTGAGGGATCGCCTGAGGGTCTACTCGCGGGGCGTCTTGGGGGGCGGCCGGGCTGCCAGATCTACATTCCTTCTTGATCCGCCCATCCACGTCTTCCTCCTTCGGTTCTGGATCCGCCGTCGCCGTCCGAGTCTGTACGCTGTACTGACTGGCTTTCATCCGCTCGGGCGTATCCGGATCTTCACATCCTCCAAACCTCATGGCCGTCACCACACGCTCTGCTCCCCTTGGGCCAAGCGTCATACGGGTAATACCCACCGATGAGTCGGATGAATCCGCTTCCGAAGGGCAGACTCGTACTGAGAAGAACCCGAGTGTATTCCGGCCGGTCTGCTTACTGCCGGCGGCGAGGACGGCGCCACTCCAGTCGTCGCTGTCATCTTCTTTGACGGAGAACAGCCCACTACGGTACCAAACGGTCGTGCAGTGCGCTGGATGCCTCCTTCAACCTGTCCACCTCCAGATCAAACAGCTCGTTCGGATCAAACACGCCGGTGTTAATGCCGGCTTGTTTGAGTTGATCGAATAGTCCTCTAATAAGGGACACGTGGTCGTCTGAGAGAGTTGGGGGAGAGACGGGACATTTCAATCCGCCTAGGATCTTCGGCCGTGTTATCTTCAGCACCTTATCCGTCCGCAAGAACTGCCCAAACTCGTGAAGATGGAAAGCACGCTCCAAGTCTGTATCCGTTGATAGGCCGTCCTGCTTTTCTTCTTCTTCTTCGAAACGCGGCCTATCTTTGCGGGTTGGATAATCCGATTCCTGCCAATCCGGTCTCTTTAGGGGTAGGTGGCCCGGATCGTGACTTGATCCCGATCCGGCCGGCTTCCCACTCCGGTCGTATCCGACTTCCGATTCTTCTTTCTTAATTTTTTCTTCTTTGATATCCATAATATGCATTTGTTTGTTAGGATCATGGTCGAAACCATGATCCTTCCTCGGACTATGGTGACTTGCACCATAATCCGATCCGGCTCCAGCCGGGGTATAGCGGCCGGCACTACAGTGAGTAGTACCGTAATCCGGCACAGTACCGTAATCCGCCCCCGGCGGAGCCTCTAGGGGAGTAACTTCTTCTTTAATGTCGACCTCGAACTCCCCCAATCCGAGTCGACCATCGCATCCTTCCATCTTCAGCAGCATTGGGGGCGATATGCCTTCCCAAATTGCACCCGACACAACATCGTCAACAAATTTGACAGGTTTAGGTCTTTCGCCCACTAGGGACTCGCGGTGATATCCAGGGTCACCAAGAGATCCGGGCACGCGCACCATTGTGGTGTAGTCGCACTCAGAAATTCTTCCTGAGACGCGAACACCCACGGGGGGCCCAGATGACTGACTGTCGGAGGGGGTACTCCGTCCATCCGAGTCATGATCCGATCCGGCATCCGGCCGGCTGGATCGGTCACTTTCATCACCTTGGTCGTGACGACTTGGATGATCCATGTTCGAAAAGCTCACCTTGTGTATCCGTCAGCACTGGCGGTTGCGCTCTCTAATGGACCCTAGGGCGAAAAGTGAAAAGTCCGTCGAATAAGGAGACGAGGGTTAGGACTAGGGGTAGCTCCTGGGCGGAAATCTTCACCGGGGAGCTCGATTGGCAATATACTTGAAGTTTGTATACTGCGGGGGCTGGACCGAGAATAGTCGATCGGCCAGCTAAACCAATGATAATAAAGGGGTAAATCCAAACGTGTACGTAATAGGGAATCCAAATGAAACTCCACAATCTTCCACAGTAGGCCAAAACGTTATCACACTATCCAATATGAGATATAACCGTGTTCAAAACACGGGCGACTTGAGGTGAGTATACACAACGCAGCGACTCCCGGTCAGAGGACTTCCGGTGGGTTACTTTAACCTCCGGGCAAACCAATAGCAGGAAGAGGGGACCTTGTTAGCTCTCTGCTGTGAACCAATGAAAGCGACTTGTGTCTAAAAAAGCGAAACGTATACTGATTTTATCCCTATATCCAATACTCCCTTTTGTGTAACCTACCCCAAATAGCCCGACTGGATAGTTATGTGTCTTAGCTGAAGTGGCCCAGTTAGTTTCATCCAGATGCTCTTTTGTGTACCAGACCAGCCGGTACACCAAACCCAGACGGTACCAGCCCAACCGGTGCATCCAACCCAGCTGGTATCTGCCCAGCCGGTACACCAGCCGGTACGCCAAACCCAGCCAGATCGGCCGGATGGCCATCCGTCTAAGCTCACTTGACCGCTGGCGTTAGCACTTCCTTGGCAGCTCCACGTCCGACCCTGGCGCCTCATCCTTCTTCCGCAATGCTAAGCCGTCTTCAGCCCCCAGCCCATCCGTTCCCCGGTTATCCACCATCGACGGCCATCCGATCTACCTCCGGCTAGCCCGGGTACAAGTCCCTTCACATCGCACCCCCTGGCTCGACTCCGTGCCTGGCAACCTTCTGCCACCAGAGAATACATCCAGCGACCACTAGACTACGTCCCATATCAGCAGGTCCGGGGATCCCGCTAGGGCCAACATTTCCACCAATCAGGTGGGTGCGTTCTCTTCCCATTAGTCCGTTAATTTCCCAGTCACTTCACCACAAGAGTGATCCCCGTGCCGCCCCGCCAAGTCGCCATCCTGGTCGCCGACCGGGACGGCCATCGAATAGGATGCCGTCACTCAGCGACGTGGATATGGAGTCTGTCAAGTCAACCAGGTGTCACAATGATCCGGATGACCTGGATCTGGGGATGTCTCGCCGAGCCAATATGGCCTCTGGCCAAGCTTTTGATCCGGACTCAGGGGCGATTACTAGGGTCCTGATGTCGGCCACGTCCGAGTTGAAGGGCGAGACATGGATGACGACCAGGCCCGAGGATGGCTAAGCAAGACGAAGTCAGTTTTTTCCTCCGAGATCGTACCACGGACTATGAGAAATGCCTGATTTTTGGAGACCTGATGAAGGGTCCAGCAAAAACCTGGATACAGCTGCTCAGCCGGGAAGTCCAAGACGATTGGAGGGAGCTGGTTGAAGCATTTGGAGAACAATACTGTGGATCGGGAATGTCGGTGGCACGTCAGTATTTTCATACCAAAAATCGGGCAGACAAGACCCCTCTGAAAGACCTCCATCGTTTGAATGTCGCAGGAACGAGGGTCAACATACCGATTAAGGAAGATGCCAGCCGGTCGGAAGCCGCCCGAGAACACGTGGAACATTTCATCACCACGTTGGACGACTGGGAACTTGCAGACCAGCTCGCGCTGCTGCGAATTAAGAATACTACGGAGCTGGAGCTGACACTACGGACTCACCAAAGGGCGAAGAAGCGAGGCCCAAGGCAGCAGTTGGAACGGGCAGGTACTGGTCACGTTTTAACCCGGATCAAGGAAGCCGACCGCCATCCACCAGGACGGCCCGAGCCGTCTGCAACCCGAGAGTCGGATGCGACCAGTTCGGAAGAGGGGTACCAGCGGTCTGGGGGTGAATCCGAAGAGGAGCAATACCGGTATCTGTTTTTCGGCGGAAGCCAGTCAGCCATCCAGGCCACCATCTGGGTCAGGCCAGCAGAAGTTTTTCCGGCTCGAGCTGACCAGGATTACCCCAGACGGAAGTGCACCCACTGTGGGTCCATCAAGCACGACGACCGTAGATGTTGGAAGCGGCTGACCAGCAAGAAGTGCAAAAGGAAAGGACATACAGCGGAACACTGCCTGTTCACCTGCAAGACTTGCGGGGAAGTGCATGAGGCTGGTCTCTGCCCTATCGAAGATTTCTACAACCAGATGAAGAAGTGGTATGTCCCGACCAATCACGCTGGAATGTTGCCACCAGGGGTGGAAAAAATGTTAAACTAGATCGCTCGCTAGGTTGGAATCTGGTTCGAGCCGAGCGGTCTAGTGTTAGTATCTATGCCATAGTCGGTAAAGGAGGATAATCAAGAAGCAAAGCAAAGCGTAACCGACAATACATGTAAGTTTGACGATTACGTCACCCGATCCCCAGGCAGTAGGGCTGACCCTTTCCATGTGAGCAGTATACGAACGGACGAATAATCTCGGTCTGAAGTGGTTATGGAGTTGAATTTATTACCCGGTGAATCGGGGTTATTGGAAATACCATTCGCCGGATAAGTGGTTCAAGCAGGCCAAGGCCGATGGTAAAATCAATAACCAGAAGGCCACCATGCGGTTTGACTCTGGCGCAGAAGTATCCATCGTTGACACCACCTTTGCTCTTAAGGTGGGGTGTGAAATAGATGAGACGAAACGGCAAGAGTCTATCGGTATTGGAGAAAGTTGGTACATGACCCAAGGAAGAACAAGAGTTAAGATTACTTGGCTGGGTCTTTGGTGTACTACTTTACCGCCTGGGTAGGTAAGCTAGCCGGGCAGGATGCAATTCTGGGGATGAATTTTATGGTCCCAGCAGGCATACGGCTGGCTTTATCTCATGGGACATTGGCGTTGCCTGATGAGGTGCAGATCCAGCTGGCTGGCCGGCGGCCTCTATATGGTGCCCACGTCCAGTTCCTCAAGTTAGGTCAGTTTGTAACGGTAACGGTTGGAAGGACAGTGGAAGTAACGGTGCGACCACACGACAGACGGCGTAAGTTATGGCTGACTAGGGGCGAGTGTTGGGTGCCTTCATTCGTCAAAGGGGAAGGTCACCTCAATTACATAAGCGTGACCAACATCTCAGAGAAGCCCCTCACCTTGCATGAGGATGTCATCATTGGAATGAGGCTGGCCGAGGACAAAGTGCTCCGCCGGCCAGGTTATGTCACTATTGGATCAAGACGCTATATCGAGTGGCAAAACCTGGCCTACCAGGCAACTACAGATTTGGCCAGACAGGAAGAACCTGTGGAGGAAGACCAGACTCCAATGGTGGCTAAGCCGGAGTACCGGACGCCTTCTAGAATATTGATGCAAAGCCGACTATCGCCGAATCCGGCTCAGCGTGCGGACCAAGATCACACCCCAGTCGCCGAACTGGTTTTTCCCACACCGTCTATGACGGGTGAGCAGATTGATCAGGAGAGGAGACAATTTGGAGTCACATGTGCGGTCACCTCTGATGCTGGCCTGTCCGGTGAGCAGGATAATACTGGATGGACTATTCCTGACTCGGATTCGGAATTAGCTGAGTGTGAGCGGGACGGAAAGTCGCCTGGCCTGGATCGAAATAACCGAAGCAATCCAGGTTGGGGAACCCCTGACCTGGATTCGGAGTTAACCGAAGCCGACCAGGATGGGAAACCACCTGACCTGTATTTTGGAATTAACCGAAATCGACCAGGTCTGCATTTACGAAGGGGGCGACCTATATGTCGAAGGCATGGAAGATCAGATGGCAGTGCTACCTGAGGTGACTCCCTGCCCACCAGCACTTACTATGGGCGATCTACAGATTGGAGACCCAGACATAAACACTCTGAAAAAGATCAGCCGGCTAAAGGATAAATCATATGGATAAGGAGACATCTGCTGATCAACCCAGGTAATGCACTTCTTCCGGTCGCCCAAGGGGCGGTATGCGACATCGATGTGGGTAATGCCAAGCCGGTAGCGCAAAGGTGCCGAAGGATCGCCCCCCAGTATCGGCAAAAGCTATCGGAAGGATTACTAGCCACCAAGACCATCCAGCCGTCCATCTCGCCATGGGCGTCGCCCATCGTAATCATTATAAGAGGAACGGGGCGGATATAAGATTGTGCATTGATTACCGACTGGTAAACCAGCTAACTAAGCTAATGGTTTACCCGATGCCGTTGATTAACGATTTGCTGGTAGATCTGGACAACGATTTATGGTATTGCTCGTTGGACACGGCTAGTGGATTTTGGGTGGTTTCTATGACCTACCGTGCACGGAAAATTTCTGCGTTCGTTACACCCTTCGGGTTGTTTGAGTGAAACCAAATGCCGTTTGGCCTAAAACATGCTCCGCAGATTTATCAGCGACTTATATGGAATATTTAGAAAACCTGACCCTATACAGGGTGGTGTAAGCCATGTCAAGCGCGGTGCCGTAAGAGCCTCATTTCATTACACGTTTGGACCCCGACTCTATTCGACTTTGGATTTTCGTCCACGGTGGGACTCGAACCCGCAATCTCCCGGTCCCGTGGGCAGAGCCTTAACCACTGTACCACACGAGGTCATTATCAGCGACTTATAGAGATGATATTTAGAGAACCTGACCCTGTACAGGGTGTTGTAAGCCATGTCAAGCGCGGTGATGTAAGGGCCTCATTTCATTACACTTTTGGACCCCGACTCTATCCGACTTTGGATTTTCGTCCACGGTGGGACTCGAACCCGCAATCTCCCGGTCCCGAGGGCAGGGCCTTAACCACTGCACCAAACGAGGTCGGTCTCGCTGGCTAATAGGCAACGCGTTGTATGGGCATTTCAAGATCAAGGTGGACCAAGATCCTGCCCTGGTCGGTGACATGTTCACCGGGGGTGGCCCTGACCCCGACCGAAAACCCTCGATTTTGGGGCGGCGGTCCTACATCGATGATATTTTTGTGATGGCTACTTCCTGGGATTTGTTATGTGAAAAAATGGAACGATTGATGATTACGTGTGAAAAGTGGAATCTCTTGATTAGTGTGGTGAAAAGTTTCTAGGGAAAAAACTAAGGTGACCCATTTGGGTCACCAGGTTTCGATTGCTGGACTGGAAGCCAACCCAAAGGATTTGGAGTCTTTGGGTAATCTGCCTTTCCCGCGGTCATTGAAGGCCATGCAATCCTTTTTGGGCAGCTTGAACTATTACAGTCGTTTCATCGAGGACTTCGCGGTCTATGCTGCTGTGTTGTACGAGTTTCGGGAGATGGATTACCACAAGCTGAGAGAGCAGAACCGGCAAGGGGAAATGCTGACCGGGTCAGCTACTCTGGCCAACGAGAAGCTAACCTCGTCAACGATTTCGGCCAATTAGAAAGTGGCCTCGTTAATCATTTCGGCCAATGAGAAGGTGGACCCGTCCGCCCAAGCAGGCAGCTGGCTCCCCAACTCCAATGCAGCCCGGCTGGACGACCACATGACCAGGGCGATGGTGGCCTTTGGCATGCTGAAAGCAAAGATGGCGACCACACCGGTTCTGAAGCACTTTGATGTTGATAAGGTGCCCGTGGTCATCATCTATGCTAACAAGTGGGCTATCTCGGCTGTCCTAGTGCAGGATCATGATGGAGTGTATTGTCCTGTGATGTTCACCAGCCGGACTCTGAAACTAACGAAGTGAACTATGGGCTGGTGGATAAAGAAGTTTTGGCCCTGCTACGGATTCTGGATGTATGTTATACAATGAGGGTATTCCGCACTATTAAGGTGTTATCCAGACGGTCGACCCTGTCATGGCTTCTTACAGAAAACGGAATTGATGGTCGGCTGGGTATATGGGCTGCATTGTTGTCCCAGTGGTCTTTAGAAGTAATCAAGTGCACTAAAGGAGAAGACGAGATATTGAGCACATTAGCGGCCAGCATCAGAAGTGGAAGTAGCACTAATAGCAGTAGCGCCCCGAAAGCGGTCACGACAACCCATCACACTCCCGCCACCGACAGTTGGTCCAGCGGAAGAGCTGATGGTTTTCGGTTTCGACGGGTCAGTGAGCGTCAAAAAGGGAGTGGGCGCCTATAGCTCCATCTTGTGGAAGCTACCCGAGTGGAAAGTGGTCGCCGCTGCCTCTGACTTCACGCCCAGCATAACAGTGAGCGAGGAGGAGTACTGAGGATTGTTGCTTTGCCTATATGTGCCGGCCGACCAGACACAGGGGTGTTTTCTTATATGAGGTGAAACCAATCTGGTGATCCGACAAATCACTGGGGAGATAGACTGCAAGGCTCCCCGATTAAGGCTGTTGAATGATCGGGTCATGTCAGCCCTGAGAAAATGGCCAGGGCATGAAGTGCTGCATGTTAAAAGAGAATGGAGAAACAGTGCAGACCATCTGGCCACGTTGGCCATGCGAGATCAGGTCGGCCTCATAGCTTCGGATTTAGTTATGTTAGATGAGCTGGCGGAAATTAACAGGATATCAGAAATAATCGGATCAGCCAAGTGCGAAATCCACCCACCCAAATCCAACCAGTCTGGAGAAGGAAGGTTTGATGACCAGGCTTGCGAACAGATACTCAGACCTGGATGAGCCAGGAGTCGCCTTATGGCGATAGGAGGTCCCTCTAGGGGAACTTTTCGGCTGATTTGGCATTAACCAGCCCGGGTTATCAGCCAGGAAGGGTTGGACAAACAAAGGGTGGAATAAGAGATAAAGAAACATTGACGGACATATTAAATTGGGTAACAGAAGGAAAAATGATTAAATGAGCCAGGTCGCTCTTCACTGTGGACGATTATACTTGCCGCGGAGCCGGGACACTCGAAATCTAGGATGATCGGAGGGCTGGTTACGGTATTGATTGCGCCAAGGATCCTGTCGGTCGATATCTTTCAAAGACGCAGAAAGGGAGGTAGTCCGGTCCGGGGCACCTAGGCCAGGATACCATGTCTCGCCCTCTGCCGACTCCCCCCTCTTCTCAATTTTTCGGTTTGTCAGGTGGAGTATAAAAGGGGAGGGGAACAGGTCCAGGTCACAGGCACCGTATCTGATGCCCTCCAGGACAAGTGTACACAAACGGACCCACGCCTCTGTAGCCGACTGCGCCGATTTTTTCGGGCGAAGAATTAAGTTCTGAGTGGTGGATCGTTTCGCCGGACATCCGCCAAAAGGAACAATAATGGGTGGATTCCCAAATGGCCTGGGCTTGGGTAGCAACGAATTCCCAGTACTTCTCTCGGAACTGGTGAACCACTGGTTGGGTGAAACCCCCATATCCGGCATCTCAGTAGCCAAAATTTTGCAAGGTTTTGTCTCCATTAGCTTGTTAACCGCACCCGATTTCACCAGGCCGGGGCACCAAGCTGATAGTGGAGGTGACTTGATAGAGGGAGGAAACATCCAGAAGGTGGACCGGGATAAGGAGTGAGCGAGCCTGGAACTGGATACATCGGCAAGACTCAAGTTGGCCAGCTGCTCGACCGTCCAAGGTTGAATGTTTGGCCGGTCCGCCTCACTTACGAAGCGGCCACCAGGTAACCACAGGAGCGGGAGCCTTGGAAGAGGCGGCGTAGGGGCGAAAGGGTTCCGCCGGATCTTGGTCCCGGCTGCAGATCGAACGGATCGAGTTCCTGAACGGGGTCCCGATGGGGTTCGTAGCCGAGGTTTGGACTGAATCTTTGGGGAGGGTTCTTTGAGTTCTTCCAGGTTGAGCGTCAACCACTGATCCGGGATGTCGTCCTCAACCTCAACCTCCTCCTCTAGTTCCTCCTCTTCCTCTTTTTCCATCTCCTCTTCTTCTTCCCCTTCGTCCATTTCGTCTTCCGTTTCGGTCTTCTTCATGGATTTCGGGGGTCTGTTTGCCATCTTGGAGTCGGAAGTGTCCTTGAGAGTCCAAGGAGGGCTAGCGCTGAAGGGAAGAGACGGATGAGTAGGTTCGTACCCCCAGAGCCAAAGCCAGCCGGCGGTGGGGTCTGTAAGTCAATGACCTGATGTGGAGTCGGATACGAGTCGGTTCGGCCACTGGAATTTTGAGAGGCGACGTCTGGTATCCGCGCGAGAGCGGGACAATGCGGCACACACTTTTTGGTCGAGATAGTCTTCGTCTTCGTCATCATCGTATTCAAAATCACTGGAAGGCGGATCTGAACCAGCTTCCGAGCCGGATGGTGAATTAGCTTCCGAACCGGATGGTGAGCCAGCTTTTGAGCCGGATGGTGAGTCAGCTTCCGAACCGGATGGTGCCGGAAGAGTGAGTGGGGGTACTGCAGCTGTCTTCATTGGTGGCGAATCCGAATCGCTGTCCGATTCGAGGTCTAGATCACTGCCCAAGTTGTCCAAATAACACTGGTGCAGAAGAGAAGACTCCCTCCTCTTCCTCCATTTTGGGCTGACCGAGAACGAGTCGGAACTAGCCGGAAGCTTAATCGGTTTCCGTCCTGCCAGGCCGGAGGACAGAGACGTTTGTGGTGAAGACACTTTCCATCGGTCCATTATATTCAAGACGTCCAAAATGGCCTCTCGCAGACGCGAAGGAGCCTGTACGACGGGGGCAGTCTGGATCCGGGTCTCTTCGAGACGGTCCTGGAGTTCACATCTGAACCGATCCTCCTTATCCAGCAAGGTGGTATAGGCATGGTCGACCCGGGCCAGTTCGTCACAAGCATCATGATATTGTGTTCGAACCTGACAAAGCTCGGCCCGCAGCCTTTGCCGTTTGGAGGAGGCCTCCTGCAGCTTCCCCTCGAGAGTAGAAATATGGCGGAGGGCCTGAGCATGGGATTCTTGCAGGTGGTCCCGATCATCCCGTATGGTGTCTAGTTCTTTAGACACTTGGTGGTACCGGTTACGAAGATGCAACATTTCCTAAGATTTCTGTGAGGCTTCGGCAGATCGTTATTTCAGCTGTTCCAGTTGTTGGACTGCAAAACAACATAACGGTACAGAAGTTGGCGAATCACTTACGCTGAAGTTTCGATCAGTGGACTAACTCTTGGTTAGCGACCCGAAGAGATTCAACGACGTCCGCCAGTATATGAAGGCGGTCCGCTCCCTTGTCAGACTGGCGACCTGGTCCTTGAGATCGGCCACCTGACGTTGAAGATCAGTCGGTTCCAAAGATGAATTTCGGGCAGTAGCCTCGTCAGCTCGGCAGTTGGCTGTTGCGAGGGCTTGGACCAAGTCCGCCTGAATATGCTCCAGGCTATCCACTTGTGCACTCAGTATCTCCACCCGACTTCTAGTTCGGCCACTTCGGAGGAGGGATCAGATGGTGCAGCGGCCTTATGCAGTGCATCCGTGAGCTGG